>JAOTRQ010095409.1:0-10515 GCA_028565875.1 Hoplisoma paleatum
ATTGCCGAGATACTCTGGGGATCGGTAACGGTCCACAGAGTAACCCAGGGTCGAATTCGACTGAAGGGTAAAATAGAGAGATTAATCATAGTCTTTATGTTTTGTCTCCATAACCATTTAACACAGCATAAAACAGTGTAGGGTTTACATTTGGTGTAATGTTTGTAATGTTTGCTTTTCCACTGTCTAAACCCTATTAAATTGTGGGGTCATATCATAGGTGTCGTCACACCCCATTGATTTGGCACCACTTGGAATAAAGCCTGGATAAATAATGGACTTCACCCAGCCATGTGACAACGCTGAGATTCCAACCGAGTAGACTGGTGTGCAGTAGAAAATCCCACTGCATCACCTAATTAAAGTGATTAACATAATATATTAAGTTAATATTATTAATAAGTGTTACTTGTGGTTCATGCTTGGTAGTAACTACAAGTTTCACACTTTAGCTGTCTTAGCTTTAATGCTAATAGTGCTTTTGCCTCAATCATATAGAGAAATATGAACAACATTCAAAGCATTCTAAAATGCTTCTCTTTAAAATGACAGTGCTTGGATGCTAGCATTTATCCGCCTTAACACCAACCCCCTCCCATACACACCTTAGAGCCTCGGGAAGTCACTACATTTGATTGGTTCATTAAATAAAAAGGCTGAAAAAACAGCCGTCTTTCTCTCTCTCTCTCACTCACTCACTCACTGAGAGATTAGTTGAGATTGGAAGCCCCATCAGTGAATTAAAACGTTAACCTACCCCTTTGTTCCTCATAGTTCCTCACAAATACTGGAAATGTTGTCTCCAAGGTACAAACTTGGCCCTCAAGGTCCAATTACATCTCTTGAATGACATTTTGGTTCCCATGTGAACGATATATGCTAACAAACTAAACATGCAACTTTATGTCCTTGTCCTCCCAACTGATTGGCAGGCTGCCACATGATTCAGATGGAGGCCCAATGAGCAACCATCCACCTAAAGATGGTTTACTTACGTTAGCATGTTCAAATCAAATCAAATTCAAATTCAATCTTATTTGTCATTACACATATACAGATGTACAGTACAATGAAATGTTTCTCTTCACATATCCCAACTTGTCTGGAAGTTGGGGGTCAGAGTGCAGGATCAGCCAACGTACGGCGCCCCTGGAGCAGACAGGGTTAAGGGTTTCGCTCAAGGACCCAACAGTGGCTTTGTAGCAGAACCCGGACCCGGCTGTTGGTTCACAGCCCAACACTCTACCCACTAGGCTACACTGTCCCTTTAATACTATATACTTGAAATACATGATTTGCGTGGATTAGTGTGCAAAAACAAGAATTACCAAGATAAATAGATTAAAGTTGAGCTGAATGAAAGGATACATGCGTCGTTGAGCCGAGGCTCGAGCCAGAGTCTCTTTCAGCTGTGTGTTGTTCTGCTTCAGCTTCTGCAGAGACGCTCGCAACGTCATGTTCAGCTACACAAACACAAAGCAAATCATCTTACTGCAAATAAACACTCTCATCCGCATCGGAATGTGCTAATCAATCCACAAAATGAATCCCAAATGTCAAAATTCAATTTTATTTGTCGTTACACATATACAGATATACAGAACAATGAAATGTTTCTCTTCGTATATCCTAACTTGTCTGGAAGTTGGGGGTCAGAGCGCTATTACAGGGTCAGCCAATGTACGGCGCCCCTGGAGCAGACAGAGTTAAGGGTCTCGCTCAAGGACCCAACAGTGTCGCAGAGTGTAGCAGAGCCTGGATTTGAACCCCCAACCTTTGGGTTCACATCCCAACGCTCTACCCACTAGGCTACACTAGGTCCCGTACAGTGTCGGGAAGGGAGGATATAAACAATATAAACGATATAATGTACGGCGTCTTAAATGCAACCTTGGCTGGATTTCCGCCGGTTCTCTGCTGTCGGTTTCTCTCATGGATGGTCTCGGCAACCTCTTGCGCCAATCGGCAGGTGGCATCGTAATTCTGTAGCCTAGAAAGACAAAGTGTAGAGGTTTTATTTCTGAGAAACATCACAGCTGTTTGAATTGAGATCATCAAACTTACCAAACTTACTTTCTCAAGCAAGAAATCAAAACTAAAGTAAAAAAGAAAACTTTACATGATACATACAATATAATTCCTGCCAGCCATTCCCAAAAGTAGTAAACCATAAAGTCATAAAGTCCGATCTGATCCCTTCTTGCCAATCCAGACACGACCCTCCTGTTTATCCGGGCATGTGACCTGCACTGCAATGCACTGTTCATGCATTCTAGTAACTAGACACACCTACAGGACAAATCAGTGTCTCCAATTAACCTGGCGGTTAAAAGAAACCCAAGCTGACAAGAGGAGAACATGCAAACCCTACATAAAAAAAGAGACCCACTTGGGGTTCGAACCCAGAACCTTCCTGTTGTCCTGATACCCGCCCCGTCCATCCATTAATCTCGTGACTGTCCTGTCACGGTCACGTGTGTTTGATTTTAATGTCGTTTATTTCCTTTATTTATCATAACTCATTATGAGACGATGTTTACAACAACAGCTAAATGCTAATGATGCTATTTTAATTAGCTCGTAATGCTAACTAATGACAGCGGTTCAAATATGTTACGGTTTACTTACCAAAGATCCTGGGACATGTTTCTGTTGTTGTTTTTATTACCGTTTATATCATAATTAATAATAATAATAATAGCATAATAATTAATAACGATGATGTTTCTCTACTAGAACAAACAAAACACAGCGATTAACAGTTCCTGCTTTCACAGTGACGTCACTACGGCGTCCAGATAGAGACAAAAGTAAAACCGCGTTCAGCTTTAATCAGCTTCTTATCAGTAATGAATGTTCTCCAAGATAAAACTATTTATTTAATCATTTAATATCTAAACCAGCTGCAGTTTTCCCCCTTTGTAGTCATGTATATTATGATAGATATTAGGAAACAATCATTTTTTTCAAAAAAAATTATTTATTAAAAAATTTTGTCATCCACTTATTATAATTTAGAAAATCAATAATCATTGTTCCTTTTGTCACAATTATTAATTATTTATTCTGTTTGGAATTAGTAAACGTGACAAGTTTGCACATTTATGAACACAATATTATTCTATTTGGACACACACACACACACACACACACACACACACACACACACACACACACACACACAATATCATTATCTTCATATTAACATGGCTGCATGTCTTTGGACTAAAAAAGGAAACCAGTTTAATCCAGGTCGCACAGATTTCCCTGGATTACCTTCCTCTGTAATCAAACCCTGTTAGGCAACAGTGTAAACCACTAATAATAATACTTATATAAAATGTAAAAGAAGCCATTTCTTTATTAAAATTTCATTTTTTATTCTAACAGGCAGAATCTTATTTATAATAACGGCCTGATGAGTAGCCGAAGCCATTTGAAGAGCAGCAAACAAACAAGAAATAATTAATATAGATCAAATAAAACAATTATAAATAAATAAAAACATGGCATTTCCAAACAGTGTGTGTATAACGTATTACATTATATATGTTTTAACCATTACATTATACTAGTTATAACAGTGCAAGAATTATTCGTTTTAGTACATTAAGCAACTTGTTGGTAACCATTTTCTGTTGTTCTCTGCATATCTTATTTTGGCCGTAATTTTTATGTAACTTATATGTTTTTTTTTCTTTCTAATCAAAGTTAAAGAAATCTTCCTTTCCCCTCATCAAAGCAGTCTAGAAACCAGAGCTGTTAAACCTGAAAATCTAACATAGTGTAAATTTATTTGTCTGCAAATACTAAATATGTATTTTGACGTCATTCCATGCATGTTTTACTGAATATAAGCTACTACTATGATGGCATAACTGTGGATAGTAATCGTGACTGTACCCTCATTTTACAACAATCATTGTTGTTCTCATTGTTTTATGACGAAACAAACATGTTTGGGTGAAAACAAAGCAGAATTCACAAAGCAAGATGTATGAAGTTGTATAACATTATAATGTTAAGCATTTACCACCAACACATTATTACCCGACTCACTGACTCAACAGACTCAATAGACACAAATTATTTGAAACTTTGGTCCACTTTGGTAGTTCTGAGTGTTTTGTGGTCTGTGTAAGGCCATATTAATTTTTGTTTTAATTAATGCTTTTTGTTTTAAAACTATCTACAAATAATTAGTGTGTTTGAGCACATTCATTGTGACATGGTCAAGATTTAAATTAGTTTCAAAGATGTGTAATGTGTAACATAATTCAGAGCATTCTTCTACATCTTCTATGTCTTTACTGCAGACTGCATTATTTATTTCTATACCTCTATACATCGATGGGTATGGGAGAAACACCTGATCTCAGTGATTTCCGTGGGGGGGGGGGGGGGGGGGGGTTCAAATAGTAAAAATACCAGAGATTCTTAGATTTATACTTTATACTAGCTAATGATGAAGTCAGCAACTGTTTTGGAATTAGTCAGGCCTGTATTTACGGTGTGTTTCTTCTATAAACATACGTAACCATCTCACTTTCTTTCTCTCCCATGAGTGGCTGGAATTTTCCACGTTCTACTTCAAAGACACACAAGTGATCTGCATAAATTGCCCGGCCTCCACAATCTCACACAGCCTGAAGAACAATGTGGAGTTACGACCAGACCTGAATAGACTTTTAACCATTTGCAACTTCATTTTTAAGGTAATCTTTTCCTCTAAGCTCTTCTTATGTCTAAACTGTATGTCTCATCTGAGAATTGATCTCAGCTCTTATTCAATCTTATTAAATCATTCTAGAATATTAGTCCTTTAGGTATTACAGCTTTCATCGTGACTGCAAATCCTACAAAACTTTAAGGATTCTAAACATTGAACCCGTGAGATGACTTGAAGTTTAAACTAGACTTGAACATTGTTTAAATCTTCTTATCAGCAACTCACACCTAACAAAATTGTCTAAAATCAGTCAGTAATATAAGTTTAGTGTTGTCAAATCTGTTTAGATTAAAGTGTCCTCCAAACGTCCAACCTTTAAATGTGGATTTACAAACAACAACATGATACAAATCATTGTGAACGTCTGCACCAGTCAAGGGCAACACGAACTTCTCTCGCTATTATTCAACTCAAATGACTTTTTACGTTTTCAGTCTTGTGGATCTTTCTGATCATTTTCAACGTTTTCAGGTTAAATTAAATTGCATGCAAAAACATTTCTCTTTTACAGATTAAATCACCACCAACATTAGAGCTACAAGTTCAGCAGCTGATAAAATCCTCTACGTTTTGAGTTCTCCAGCTTAAGTCCGGTGGATTTGGAGATGATCAACAGCAGGCCTCGCTCTTCCTCAATGGTAGGTTCGATGGACATCACAGACGAGAACAGAACTTTCCAGAGACCTCGATCCAGATCTTTCTACACACTGGAGGTCGATGAAAAGAATGGGAACAATCAACTCTTTCAGCTCGATACTGGAAAACAAAAGGACAAAAACAATTGGAGCAAACCAGCACCAAAAAGATCTAAAATAAATCAACAGAAGCGTCAAAGCAAAGATCACAGAGGTATGATGAGTGTTCTACACAGAGGTATGATGTGTGTTATACACAGAAGTATGATGAGTGTTATACTGATGTACACAGAAGTATGATGAGTGTTATACTGATGTACACAGAAGTATGATGAGTGTTATACACAGAAGTATGATGAGTGTTATACCAATGTACACAGAAGTATGATGAGTGTTATACTGATGTACACAGAGGTATGATGAGTGTTATACTGATGTACACAGAAGTATGATGAGTGTTATACTGATGTACACAGAGGTATGATGAGTGTTATACTGATGATGAGTGTTATACTGATGATGAGTGTTATACTGATGTACATAGAAGTATGATGAGTGTTATACTGATGTACACAGAGGTATGATGAGTGTTATACTGATGTACATAGAAGTATGATGAGTGTTATACTGATGTACATAGAAGTATGATGAGTGTTATACTGATGTACACAGAAGTATGATGAGTGGTATACACAGAGGTATGATGAGTGTTATACTGATGTACACAGAGGTATGATGAGTGTTATACTGATGTACACAGAGGTATGATGAGTGTTATACTGATGTACACAGAGGCATGATGAGTGTTATACTGATGTACACAGAAGTATGATGAGTGTTATACTGATGTACATAGAAGTATGATGAGTGTTATTACTTATATATAGAGAGAGGTATGATCAGTATTTTTGTAGGACATGCTTGACTGATCCTTTAACATGCTTGATTGTTCTTTTAGTGAGGGTTTGCCACAATCCAAAAACATGTAAATGAAGTGCTTTGCAATAGTGAATAGTGTCTACTAGTATATAAACTTGTATAAAAAAATAAATACTGTATCTGTCATGAATCACAGATATAACCAAGGTTTTTATTTTATTTCATATTTTATTTCTTTCACTAAGGTACCAGAGGAAACCATACAAACATCCCAATGCTGACCATCTCAGAACCAGACAGCTGGAAGATCAGTTCGTCCTCAGGAATGAAATATGGTCACTATGTAGACTGGGAGAAGATCGACCCTGTAGCAGCCTCTCGTTTACAGAAAATTGTTTCCAGTGACCACATAGAGCTGAAAGAAATGGCTCGATCTGGATTCTGGGTGTCACCACACACCCTGCGAGCGAAATCCTACCAACACATCATCCAATGCATCGAGTGTACGAGTATCACAGAGGATTCTGAAAGGTTTCAAGAGTTAGCCAAGAAGATTTTTGATAAGCATGGCGAAAGCACATATCCTTTCCCAAAGTTCATGAAAGATGGAGAGATTCCTCGCTACTGCCTTAACAAGTCCGGCCTGAACTCGGTAAAGAAGATCCTCCTAGCTGTTAGCGAGAACTTCCCAGATGTTACATTTTGCCCAATTTTGCCAGCACTGGTTTCACTCTTTCTTCACTTCAGTGAAGACGAGGCTCAGTGCTTTCACAGCATCTGCTCAGTAGTGACATATACAGACCCCAAAAAACGTTACATTGATCAGAACTTCATCACCACTCACAGTTCCTGCATGACCTTCGGCGATTTGGCTAACAGATATTGTAAAGGAATCCGTAAGCTAATTGCTAGCTCCCATCAGAGCCTCTTTGAATTCTACTCGGACTGGATCATGTGGATTTTTGCAGACCTGCCGTTCAGCTATGCAATCCGTGTGCTGGACGTTTACCTGATCGAAGGTTACAAAGTGCTATATCGTGTAGCATTAGCACTCCTTAGTCTGTATAAAGTGTCAGTGAGCTCCCGAGTGGCCGATGTGGATGATTTTAAGCAGGACATGAAGAGATTCGTGGAGAATGTGAGTCGGCACAGTAGCGTTGATGATCTGCTTCAGAGAGCTTTTAGCATCCAGCTACCAACACGCGACGAGCTTCACTATCTCTACCATGCTAACAAAGAGGTGCTAATACAGAAAAACATACAGCACGACAGGTGAGAAAAGTTCTGATGTGACTTCGATGGTTAAGTGTGCTGAGGCTTGAATCAGTGAGGCTCTGATTACTAGTCCCGTTCCTTAACCACTAGGCTACAACTGATTGTATTGATAAGTATAAGTATGAAACACAAACCTCTGACTTTACAATTGCTCATTTTACTGAAAAGTCTCAGTTTCTCGCAGACACCTCAAATTCTTGCTTTTATTTTGTAATTTGTATTTCCAGCTGTTTTCCTAATGTGGAACTGAGCAGGTTCTCCTCCAGCGTGGTATCTGAAACAGAGATGAGAGTAGTGTGGTCCTGGATCCCTGAACGTTTTGCCCTATTCAGTCCAACGCTCCTCTATAGCACCAAGCAGCATGATCGAGACCTCACATCGTACGTCATACAGCACCAACAACTGAACCTTTGTGTTATTCATTTCGTTTTCATTTAAATGTTTCACCACCAGGTTAAGCTGTCAGGGTCGCAATGGACCGTATATATCATTATGTGTCTATATAAATAGAATGTTACCACAAAGGTTCAAAGCAATCAACTTCTTTAAGTTCCAAGTTTAACGTCTACGTCTGTTTAATGCAGTTGTTTTATACTTCTGAAGGTTTTATCATCACGTTGAAGGTCACGAACCAACGGTGCTGCTCTTAAAAACTGTAGATGAAGAAGTGAGTACTAAAAGAGTATTAAAGAACAAAACACAGTTCGAGCATATTTCTGTCTCATCAATCAGATCTGTATTGTCTTCTAGGTGTGTGGAGCTTTCCTGTCTTCAGACTGGATTCTGAGGAAGCGTGATGGACTGAAGCAGCAGTTCTTTGGCACTGGAGAGTGCTTTGTGTTCACTGTATGTACTGCGTCATCTTTCCATTTGAGTTACTTTTCATATGTCTAAACTTATTCCTAAACAGTTGTCTCCTTTTCAAGATACATAATAGTATCGTCAATACGGCATGAATAAAATATATTTATAATAGTACTTACAAGCTTTCCTAATACCTGATTCTTTTTATGATTTCTTTTTTAGCTAAGACCAGCGATGGAGCGTTACCAAAGAGCCATACTGCACATCTCAGGAATGACAAAAACAAAGGAATCTTTCATGTATTCTTGTAGTTCCTCTGATTCTGTCACGTCATCCTGCTCCAACGTTCCTGCCATGACAACTTCATTCATGAGAGGAACCAATGAGATGTTGCTTATTGGTAATCTGTAAATCTTTGCTTCTATATATTTGTCCATGCCATCTTTTATCTCCATATTTCCTTTCTTCAAATTATTCAAATTCAATTCAAATTTTATTTGTCATTACACATATACAGATGTACAGTACAATGAAATGTTTCTCTTCGCATATCCCAACTTGTCTGGAATTTGGGGTCAGAGCGCTATTACAAGGTCAGCCGATGTACGGCGCCCCTGGAGCAGACAGGCTCAAGGACCCAGCAGTGGCCGTGTAGCAGAGCCGGGATATAAACCCCCAACATTTGGGTTCACAGCCTACGCTACACTGTTCAATCGATCGATCGA
This sequence comes from Hoplisoma paleatum, assembly GCA_028565875.1. Classification (NCBI taxonomy): domain Eukaryota; kingdom Metazoa; phylum Chordata; class Actinopteri; order Siluriformes; family Callichthyidae; genus Hoplisoma; species Hoplisoma paleatum. The sequence continues at coordinate 9,048 of JAOTRQ010095409.1, forward strand.
TCGATCCATTCTATTACCCATCTCCCCATTTATCTCTGAATCTATTTATTTATTAGTCGCCGTGCTTCCAGCATTCTAATCATTCACTCACCTCATTAATTTATTCATCAAAATTCATCAAGATTTCTATTCATCCATTCATAGTGTCCTGGTGTTTTGAGAACTGAGCTTGTGATCAGAAGGTTGCTGGTTCATTTCTGAGAGTCGACAGGTCATGACTGAAGAGCCCTTAAGCAAGGCACTTAACCCCTACCTGCTCTCTAGGGGCTGTATCTAAGGCTGCCCACCACGCTGGGTATATGTGTGTTCACTTCTGCCTTTTAGTGTGCGTTTATTCGAGTTTTTAAATGTGTTTCACTGCACAGATTGAGTTAAATATGGAGGAATAATTCATATGTGTGTAAAAGCACAGGGGTGAATTATACTAAATTCTAAAATCCACCCATTTTCTTCCTAAAGTCAATCCACACCAATTTCCCAGCATAATCCTAATCTAATCCTGTAAATTAACACAGATTACATTACAGTCACAGATGTTTACAGCTGTATATTATGTTCTGTATATAAATGTTACTCTCTACCCATTTCTGTCTGAACAGTTTGAATCAGTAAGTTTTTGTGTGTGTACTAGGTGGAGATGGAGGACATGCTCTGTCTCTTTTTTCTGACCTGACAGTCGGACAGTCTGAATGCTGTGATACCTTTGAGAGTCCTGTCCTGTGTCGGGGAAAATTCAGAATCCACAGTCTGGAGGTTTGGGGAATTCAACACGTTCAGTGAGCCAATGGTCGTGCCAGAACTTTCAACAAAAACCCCACAAGCTGAATTTATCCTAATGATGTGTTTTGATGTGTGAAGGTCGTGTGTTACTTATTCAAATGCTTTCTGTTTATTTCAGTCATTTATTAACACACAGTGGCATAAACATGTCTTTTGGTGTCTATTTACGTTGTTAATCATTAGAAAGTGTATTTATTTATTAATGATTAAAAATGCTCATATTGAATAAATTCTATATTCTGAAACTGTAGTATGTTTACTAAATATAAAACTATCACTAAAACCAGTATAAACATTTTAAACGTGATGTTCTTTTATGGCTGTGTGATCACGACGAGCCTAACATTTTCGGACAGGCCTGTGATTTCAGTAGAGGTTCGAAATCCTCTGCCTTAAACAAATAAAACCTTAAACCTTCCTGATCGTGTCATTCTGTTGCTTCTCATCTTTGAACTTGTTCATTACTTGTTCATCATTTTGATGGTGTTTATATGTAGACTGGGGGTTCTTGGAAACATTGAGGAAGGTCCTGAGCTTTTTAGATAGATAGATGGATGGATGGATGGATGGATAGGTGGGTGGATGGATGGATGGATGGATGGATGGATAGATAGATAGATAGATAGATAGAACTTTATTCATCCCTTTGGGTGGTTCCCTCAGGGAAATTGAGGTCCCAGTAGCATTA
>JAOTRQ010095429.1:0-10515 GCA_028565875.1 Hoplisoma paleatum
TTTTCTATGTTTAAACTATGTAAGGTGACCTTGAGTGTCAAGAAAGGCGCCCTTAAATAAAATTTATTATTATTATTTCTCAGTTTTGCCGTGGAATATTTTCATAGTTTAAGTTCAGTGTTCCTTGGTTCAATGATAGCACTTGATCTATTAAAAAAATGTAATTTAAAAATCATTTAGGACCCTTAAGCCAATAGAGTGCCTTCCAAAAATGTTAATGTATAATGCCAAAATCTCCTTAAAGTGTCGTTTATGCTGGTAGCAATTTTATTAGTTTTTTATGAGCACAATTACGTCACAAATGACACACTAGCAGGCACAAAACACTGTCGGCCATTGTTACAGCTGTGCCTGTTGTGCTTCATACAATAGCATTGTGCTGCTGACAAATAGCATATAGTAGTGGTGCACGTCATTACAGTTACGTACAGTCAGTTAGGGTGGTGGCACTAACCAAGTCAGTTACAGGCTCTGTACAATCCTTCTCTCTGCCTTTATGAGCATAAAAGGTGTAAAAGATCTATACCTAGGTATAAGATCTATAAAATTAAAATACAGCATTGTAAATTTACAAATGCTTTGTGGTGTTTTTTTTGTTTTTACCTAAAACATTGCTTTTCCACTATATTTTACTCCATCAAATTCTGACCCACTTGTCCTATCTGCAAGTAAAACATTAAGTACTGCCACTGTTGTTCTTTGTCATTGTCATAAAAATAGTTTGAGGTCAAAGACCTATTTGAAAAAAAAAAAGAAATATTTATAATAACTGACAAAAACTACTCCAAATAGAAAAACATGTTCAAAATGTAAATCGAGCTGGACTGTCCATTGTCCATTGCGCGTGCACACACACAAACACACACTCAAATGCATTCTTTTTAACAATGGATAATTGTTCTGCTTTCTTGATTTCAATGTAATAAATCTGTCGTTTCTTCATACAACTCATTGCATATGTTTTCATAATATTTGCACATGGAAGCTTTGAGAGACACAATGTCATTCAGTTGTAGCCTCCTACCTGTATAATCTGAGTGACAATAAAGTTCACTTTGATTTCACAAATTATTTCACATACAGTGATCGTCTATGGATAAAAATTAAAGGTCCCAGCTAGCATGATCTTACATAGAGAGAACTGAGAGAGATTTAAATTTCAATTATTAAAATTTTCATTAGTATGGAAGGCGAATAAGGGACACAAATAAAAGACACAAAAATGAAAACAAAAATGTAATTTTTTAATTATAATCATAAACAGTGTTCATAGAATTGTGACTTTTTCAAAATCATCATGTAAATTTGTTTTAAATATAATGACATATTTTTCAATGTATGCAAGGAAATCTGTAATATTTCTATTTGTTAGTATTAAAAAGTGCTATTAATTATTAGAACTGAGTAAATTCTATTAGAAAAAAGTGTTACTAGATACCATACCATAATATGAACCCTATCTCCCCCCGTTCCCCGTCCCCCCACCGCATTGACCATTCTCCCCAATCAGCTGACCTGCCAGGTTAGTGTATAAAAAATATGACTTAAATGTATGCTATTTTGACCTAAAGCAACTTTCCCGGTCTCCGACATGAAATGAAAATTATATTGCAATTTGCCAGGTCTAGATTTAGTCGGTACTGGGTCGGTTCCTTTGTGATTACATATCGTTCAAATTCACTGTAAGAGAAATGCCAAGTGATTGTTTAAAAACTCGATTAATAAAAATCCTGTACATCATCGGATTATTTAAAAAACACTGTCTGGACACGCCAGAATGATTTTACCATTACTTTTAAAACTTTCATATTTTATGACATGTGTTTGCTTTGTTTCTACACAGTAATAATTTAAACATGTTAGGGTAAAGAATACCTGTACAGTGTGTCACATAGGGTCTGGAATTTGTTTTCCACATGTTGGGAAATGCATAGTTTGTCTAAAAACAAAATAGCCACGACAATATAAATGTCCTGCAAGATTTTATTTGAGTGCAGCACTGTAGCCAATGAATAACACTGTTACCATACCGAAACATCTGGAATTAAATTACATCTAAAGACATACAGTCATGCTAAGTGGGGCTACTTCATTTACCTTAGGTACGAATGTTTGGTATTTCCACACGAATTAAACCCGAGTGGTGGTAAAACTAACAAATGAATCAATGAAAATGCTGAATACCCAAGGCTGAACACAAACTATGTGAGCTATTGAACTTAACTAGTGGCCAATTGTAAATCAGGACAGAAAATATAAAGGGGCTGATCTTTATTGCTCAAACATGGATACATAAACCGTGTTAGATAAGACAAAGAAGCAGTGAAACAAAAGAAAGAAATTTTCATCAGAACAGTTTGTATCAACATGGAATAATAAAAAGTACAGTAGCATTAATTTGAATCTATTACAATGGGGAAAACTAGCAAAGAGGATTCAGGTGTGCTGGACTCAGACCTATGCTTGTTAAACATAACCCTTAACTTGCGTGCTTCCTCCACCTCGCCGAGGGCTGCTCTCTCCGCTGCTGAAGGTGGGCGAAGAGGGAATGCCTGGTGGACTGGAGCCAGCGTAGAGCAGAGAGCCACCGATCAGCAACAGACCCGATCCAACCCAGCCCAAGTAGAGCAATTGGCCGAGTTCACGTTTGTGTGGTGCGGCCACATACGGGTTATAAAAATCCTTGATGACAGTGTGGGCAGACCAGCACACAGGCACAAGGAAGAGGAAACCTGACACGGCAAAAAGTATGCCTGAGATACGTGCCAGCCGAGCCTCTAAACTTGGTTGGCCCACACACTTTGTGCACTTAATGCCCAGGACAGCAAGTGCAAGCGCCAGGCTGCAAAGGATGAGAGAGAGCACTGTAAGGCCTCGAGCTGCCTGAATGTCACTAGGCAGTGCCAGCAAGCTGTCGTACACTTTACACTGGATCTCGCCTGTGCTCTGGACAATACAGTTCATCCACAAGCCTTCCCATGTGGTCTGCGCTGTTACAATGTTGTTCCCAATGAAAGCAGTGACACGCCACATGGGAAGGGCACACACAAGGAAGCCACTAACCCAGCCAATAAGAGACAAAACAAGGCCCAACAGTTGCATGCCTGTCGCCGCCATGATGAATTAGTTGTTTAAAATGGTGTGATGCTTCTAACAGATCAAGCAGCCAAGTTTTGATAGGTTTGTAAAAATGTCAGTCCTCAATGATTTTGTCCAGTTTATCCAGTAGGAACTAACAGTGCCTCAGCTTGACCTAGAACACAAACAAAATACATGTTAAGAGTTAATACTAATAAAAGCTCGTTCATTTTTATCTGGAAAATGCATTACAATTGTACAGTAGATTCAATTTTGGACCACAAGCCGGAAATCTAAATCTGTAATAGTTAATGAAGTTTAATTTCTCTTAGCTCTTAATTACTCTGTAGGAGCCCTGCTGTACTGATTTTATATGCTAGATAAAAAGTTCATTCATCAAAACTTCCCCAAATTCTCTTTCAACTACCTTGTTTCACAATTATTGAGTTCTGGTGTTTTACACAATGGAAGTGCAATAAAACCAAACCCTTTGCAGAAAACAAGTTCTACAAAGATATGGTAGAATGAGTTTTATGGGGATTAATGCAAGTGTCTTGCAAAGATTTAAAATCGCATGAAACCTATTCTGAATTTGACTAAGCATCAAATCTATTCATCCTACAATTTCTTTCTATGGAAATTCCAGTACACCTAAATATAATTATGGAAACATCATCCAGATAACATGATTTTGGATCAAAATGACATATAACCTTAGGTGTCTACATACATTTACTTTTACTCTACTATGACAAGAGTACGGTTCACATTTTACTCATCATAATTTCTAGCATGTTTAAAACCCACCTTATAAAACTACTGGCCTGAAGTTTATTGGAACTAGCAAGCAAAAGGTTGCTGGTTCAAATCTCATCTCTGCTTCAAGTTGCCACTGTTGGGCCCTTAACCCTGAATAGCTTGCAACAGAAACTGTAAGTTGCTTTGAATAAAAGCATCTACTAAAAGCCAAGACACCCTTAAATTGGGAGAGCTAAAAAAAACACGTTTTTCTCTAATATGTAAGGGTCAGTGTGAACAGTGATGTGGTGATGATAGGTTGAGACCAAACAAACAATTAACCAAATTCCACAAATTCCATCATGTGGGAGCTGGAGAGCACCGACACCATCAAACTGGCCACGTACACATCAATTATATTGTTACCCACAATAAATATTTAGGGGTCTGACATAAACAGTGACCATTTCTGGATTCCAGCAGAAACGAGAGAGAATGAATCCTTTTCACACTCTTGTGGGTGTCAAGCTACGCCAGGCAGGGCGAGTGGATTGTCTCAAAAAAACATCAGAAGGAGAAAACACAAGATGCTTTCATGCTTCCATGCAGAGTGGGCCAAGCTTAGCATCTTGTTCATGCCGTTTCTATGATGTTTTTCAAGTGTCCCTCATCACACCACTCACTGAACTACCACACTTTTAATCCCAGATTGTGGTACAATCGAATACAAATCCTTAAAAAACTACTCAAAACTAATCAGTTCATGACAGTAAATACACATATACAAATATACACATATACAAATTTATTATACATGCCATGTGTTGAATCCCTAACAATAAAAGATCATTTACCTAGTTCAGAACTCTTTTCCACAAGAGTACAACAGTAATTGATGATGGTGTGCTGCAGTCCTCACCGATATTCAAGGTGTCCACAGGAGAGCAAAGAGAGGGGCTGCCCGCTGTGATGCCAGCGCGGTTCTATGTGCCAGTGGGCAGAAGCATGCGTTTGTGTGTGTGCGCTAACAGTAATGTGTGAATGCATTAATGTGTCCAAGTGTGTGTCCCCCAGTGCCTGGTGGACCAACAACAATAGCCTGCTGTTCTGTCGCCCTCGCACTCCTGGACTCCTCCACCCTACCCATCCATCTCTTCCAGCCTCTTTTTCATCTTACGCCTTCTGACTTCTGCCATGCACTTTCATTGCATGTTTACTGGGGTTATGAATTCATCAGATGTGGCCCATGTATAAGTTTCGTGTAAGGCCGTTTGTTTCTGCGGTGATCTTTTGAGATTGGCAGTTCCATAAAATATAGACAAAACTGTTTGATATCTTGTTATATTTATTTATTTATTTAGAAAAGTACTTAAACTTTCATAATTTAAATACACTACAGGATAAAAAAAACTTTGAATAAATGGGAACAATTCTCTTTTAAGTTTCAGTCAGGATCCATAAATTGATCTGCATGTCAAAGTGCTTAAGAAAGTGCTTAACTGTGATTTTTTAAAGACAGAATTGATGGAAAGGAGCAATAAGAAAAACAGAAGGCTTTTCAATGTGCCATGCTGGTTTAAATGGTGCAGCAGCTGCTGCTAATAATAAGTGGTTCAGTGTTCTTGGTCCCATGTGGTCGTCCCGGGTTGAAGATGGGATGTAATTTATCTGTGAAACTGTCTGTAAACGTGTAAATATGAGTCCCAGATTCTAAACAGAAAAAAGACAGTTGTCCCTCCTCGTAGTCCAGATAGATAGCCAGTGTCTTGGGTCTGACATTGAGAGTCAGGTTGGTTTGTGGTAGAGTGTTGGCTGTGTACTGGTTTCCGTTCTTTAGACTGAGCATCCAAAAGCCGTTAACTGGACTAATTGCGAATTTCCCCTTTCTGTTTACAGACTGTTTGGCCAACCCCACGTCCCAGTCCGTCTTTTCACTTACTTTTACCTCCCAATAATGTCTACCAGAGATAAAAGCCTCCTTAGAGAGGACGTTGGTAACTCGATCAAACCTTTTCGGGTTCTCAGGGACTTCCTGCTGCTTATTGGTGTGCCGGACCTGCTTCTTGGTGTCTGATACAGACAGGCAGGCATGAGCAGTGCGATGGTTCAGATGGATATCAACTGCCAAACAAAGAGAAACTTCGCTTTTAAATATGTTCAGCTTTATGTGCGTAAAAGTTGTTCATGTAGAAAATAATGTAATAAACGTAACACACCTGTGTATTTCTGTAGCCTTTTTAGCTCTGTAAAATGACACAAGACATATATTACATATACATATATACATTATAAGTGTATTTGAGCTCATTATTCAAATCAATAAGTCAGCATTCAAGTGTTTCAGCCAAACACTCAGAAATGTGGAATAAATTAATTAAATATATTAAGCAAATGATATGCTTTAAAGGCCCCTTACTCTATCATGATCCTTGTAAACAAATTTCTAAAACACTTCAATGTCACGTGAGACATCTCTCCAGAGTCTTGACTGCTGTTATACATCTAAATATAAGAATACACTATAATAGCAATTGAAGTATAAATATTAAGAGACTAAATGCAATAGTACTGGTCTATTATCATATTTCACTTACTAGTTTTGACTGGAATATACCTGCATAATGCTAAATATGACATGGCCTTAATTCTAGATTGCAATGCATCTCTTGAGCAAGGCAACAACCTCTTAACTGTTCCCTTGAAGTTGTGGCTAAGGCTGCCTACTGCACCAGGCACAAGTGCTCACTACTGCCCCGACTAGTGTGTGTAACTGTGTTCTAAAAGGCTCCAAACCCAATATTGAATACATCCTAAAAATACAAAAAGGTTTATGATAATATGATATAAACTAGGGCATGATTTAATAATGAACAAATGAAAATGATTAAATTAAGAGGCACATACAGACCTGTCATAGAGAGTTTGTCAGCTTCTATCCTGACCGCATCCATTAGATCATTCACAGCTTTCCTGGTAAATCCTACACATAGTTCTGTCTCTACTCTCACATTTGTCCAATCCCTCATCTCTCTGGGTAAATGAATACAACTCTACAAATAAGAAATAATAACATAAATCAGAAATTTTACATTATTTTACTCTGTAGTTGCATTCAACTCACACACACACACACAAAGTGAACATTCAAACTCCAAAGGAAAGGACCACACCACCTTGGGATCAAATCCAAAACTTTGCTGTGTGACTACCATCTTAGCCACCAAGGTACCCACATCAGCATAACTAAAAACCCACTTTTGAGACTGGGAAACAATCAAGACTTATAAATATGAGGTGTGAAACTCCTCAGTTGGATAAAGGATTTGTTTAGTGAGTCTATTTTTTCTCTCACAAATGTCAACAACAGCGATGTTGAGAACTACCGGTGATGGAACAGTACCAGTGCTGATAGTGGACAACAACAATGGCAGGACAGTTAGTAAATGAATAATGTGTGCTGGCTGATGGATGATTGAGGAGCAGGAGATGAGGTAATGTCGTTGTAATGTGTGTGTGCCAATGTATAGATGTGTGTGTGTGTGTGTGTGTGTGTGTGTGTGTGTGTGTGTGTGTTTGTGTCAGTTGTCTAATGTCGTAAATTTAATTCATATTTTAATAAATTTAACAAATGTTATAATTTGTATAATATAAAATATTATTATAAATCACTTTATAGTGCTGGGGTGAGCACCCTAGATGGGGTGCCAGTCCCTCACAGGGCAAACATACTGTATATACACATACAACCATTGACCTATCCGGTACTATGGTGCCTTTAGTAAACCCGACTACATGTTTTTGGACTACCAGAGCTCTCAGAGAGTATTCATTCAGACATAGAAGTACATACAATTCCACACAGAAAAAGAGATTGAAGCCAGTGCAAATGAATTAGGTCAATTTTGCTCATGTGCTTTTCAGAAGTTCCTGTTCAGAGGCATTCATGCATTTTTTTTCACCAATAGCCTAAAATAAGAAATCGATATTCATTTTCAAATGTGATTCATTAGCTGAGCCATGTGATTGAACTTAATATCAGGTGGGTTCGTTTGTGGTTTGACTGCTAATCATGCATTAATACGCGTGTTGTTTGCTAACATTCTTTTCCTGAAGACCTGCACTGAATAAGAACAACAGCACCACCTATTGCCAGACAAACAACATTACAACATTAACTGAAAACGCTGACAAAGTCAATCAGATCATAGCTACATTATGTGCTGTCCACCACAAAAAAACTTATTATTCTATTTTCTTATTCTAGGAAATGTTCTGTTTTTCCGTACATTATTTTAATGTACACAAAAACATATTTTGGCATATACAGCGTTAGTAAACAGGTTTCAGTCCTTCCTTGTCTGGCAACACCTGAGCACTATGTTTTTGCTATTATTACACACACTATCCATCTTCAACTTGAAGGTATTTGTTAGGTAGACAATTTAGTAATTGTCTAAAAAGTCGTACCCACTTCCTGATTGTATCCTGAATGCGTCCTGATTATCACATGTATATAGGTGCAGTAATTGGCCATGAATCCAAGTACTTTGGACCATAATCCAATAATAAGTTGATTACTGAGCGTTTACCTTTCTGAGATGCTCTTTGCCCTCTCCTGAATTCTCCTGAATGTTCAGTCCAGTTTTAAGCTCAGCGATCTCCCCCTCCAGCTCTTTAATCAGTTGGTCTACTTGTTTCTCAGTCTCCATCTGTTTTTCTTCCACTTGTGCCACCACTGCCTTATGGGCCTTTTCTGTTAAGCTGAGGAGGGCAGAGAACACCCTGTGACTCTCCTGTACCTCTCGCAGACATGAGCTCTGTTTAAAGAACATATTCAGGGTAAACAATTCCGTAAAGCTTATTTCTGTGATCACTCTCACCGCATTTAACTCACTCAGTATTAAACCTGCTGGTGTCTTAACTGGGTTGCCACCTCGTTTGGTATAATCATATGATACTGAATTTAGATGAATTGCTTTTAAACAATGTGGTTTGCATTTCAATTTATGAATGTTGAAGTTATTATGTTTTTTATGAACAATGCATTAGTGTTTTTATGAACAATGCATTTTTTTGGTTAATTTCACAAGTTATAGCAACATTATCATGTTTTTTTCTGCCAGCTTCAACCCTCCTATTTATCTGTTTTTGAGACCTGCACAACAATACACTGGTTTGCACATCTTAGAGGCTGGGGTGGCACTCACCACACTTGGTGGGAACATTGAGGTTAGAACCAGGGAGTTTACTGTCTTTGTTGTTGTGCTAGGAAACACTTGGGCACAGTTTACTAAACCTATGACAATCACCCACCTTTAGAATTTTCAATGAATGCTTGAGTTTTTCCACTTTCTGGATCCTTTGTGTGATCATTTGTTCCACCTCTGTGTCACTCTTCTGTTCCTGTTTGGTTTTATATTATAAACATTGATGATTATTAGCACACAAAACAAACACCATCTTAAAACTGATGAAAATGTACCACATACTGGCTCAGTTAGAAGTACATCCACATTGAGAGATTTGGCTTTCCTTTCCATGTGTGATTTCCTGTAATGCTCTGTAACATCTGCTAGGATATGGTTCACGCTGAGGTGAGGCTTGGAAACAAACGTCTTGCAGCAGAGAGGACATTTTCCTGAGCCAGCGCCACTCCAGTACTTGCGTAGACATACTTTGCAGAAACTGTGGCCACAAGGCGTTGTGACTGGAGTTTTGAAGATATCCTCACATAACGAGCATAGGAAGTGCTTCTTGGAAAGCCGAGCAATGCTAGATTCCATTTCCTGTAAAAAATTCATGTCTCATTAATTTATGTCAAACATTCTTAGACAGAGAGATGACATAGAAAGGCAAAACAAATAAAATGGTTTGAAAGTACACAAAGGAATTAAATGAATTGCACTGGTTATTTATTTACTTAGTCTTGTAGTCAGATCCTACAATTCCGATTGGGTAAATACACCTATCAGGACAAAATTATGACCACCATGACGCACTTTGTGTTTCCCCACATTACGATATTCCATTTACAACAAACTGCACTTTATAATGTAAAACTTTTCTATCCGAACCAGCATTAATGTCTTTACCTGTTTGAGCTACAGTGACAAATCTGTTTGACTCACTTTCAACATGCATCCATGATCCTGTCAGCAGTTAAATCTTTTTCTTTCATTGGTACACTGTTGATATATGCTGGTCGCTGGAGACAGGGGACAGCTGTTATAGAATAGCTGTTTAGGAGATGCTTTCTTGAGTCCTCAAAGCAGTGAGGTAGCAAAGTACTGAGCTGATGTGAACCCAAATCAATAGAATAAATCAGATAGTCTGTCAAATAGTCTGTAAGACCAAAATGGTCTAAATTACCTTAACTTGACATAGTTGTGTGCTGGTTGCCCTTTCTCACACAACCCTACTGTTTCCGTTTTCATTTATGTGACAGGCACCACAATGAACTGTGCATTTTAGTGGCTACGGTGTCACCCAGCCATCCAGCAACAGCGGGTGTCAAACCCGAGAGTTCAGAAACTGTGCCCTGGTGTGCTAGCAGAACATCCTGCTGCTCCATCTTGACAAAAACCAGCAATATCATTCTTTTATTACATATTTGTCTGGGTGGTAAATTCAAATTCAATTTTATTTGTCATTACACATATACAGATGTACAGTACAATGAAATGTTTCTCTTCACATATC
>JAOTRQ010095439.1:0-10514 GCA_028565875.1 Hoplisoma paleatum
AGGGAGAGAGGGGGGGAGAGGGAGAGAGAGAGAGAGAGAGAGAGAGAGAGGGGGGAGAGAGAGAGACGGGGAGAGAGAGACAGGGCACCGTATATCAAGAGCATTTCACACACAGATACAGAAGAGGAGGGGAAGTGAACGCTGAATGAACAGAAAGAAGAAAACACGAGTTCAGAGCATGCAGAGTATTTAACCCTCATCCTCATCCATCCTCAACCTCATCCACCCTCAACCTCATCCACCCTCAACCTCATCCACCCTCATCCTCATCCATCCTCAACCTCATCCACCCTCAACCTCATCCGTCCTCAACCTCATCCGTCCTCAACCTCATCCACCCTCAACCTCATCCACCCTCATCCTCATCCACCGTCAACCTCATCCACCCTCAACCTCATCCACCCTCATCCTCATCCACCCTCAACCTCATCCATCCTCATCCACCCTCAACCTCATCCACCCTTAACCTCATCCGTCCTCAACCTCATCCGTCCTCAACCTCATCCACCCTCATCCTCATCCACCCTCAACCTCATCCACCCTCAACCTCATCCGTCCACAACCTCATCCATCCTCAACCTCATCCATCCTCAACCTCATCCACCCTCAACCTCATCCACCCTCAACCTTATCCACCCTTAACCTCATCCGTCCTCATCCTCATCCGTCCTCAACCTCATCCGTCCTCAACCTCATCCGTCCTCAACCTCATCCATCCTCAACCTCATCCACCCTTAACCTCATCCGTCCTCAACCTCATCCACCCTCAACCTCATCCGTCCTCAACCTCATCCATCCTCAACCTCATCCACCCTCAACCTCATCCACCCTCAACCTCATCCACCATCATCCTCATCCGTCCTCAAACTCACCCGTCCTGAAACTCATCCACCCTCATCCACCCTCAACCTCAACCATCATCAACCGACTGTACTTCACTTCGGTGACTTCGGTTGTGGTGCAGTTATATTTTAAGTGTTTTGATAATGACTTTGAGCTGTTGTGTGTTTTTCCTGCCGCCCGAGTGTCATTATTACTGTCACATAACCCCCGAAACACAAGACAATCACATCACTGCTTCTCAGAGTACTCCAGAGTACTCCACACTCAGAGTACTCCACATTCAGAGTACTCCAGAGTACTCCACACTCAGAGTACTCCAGAGTACTCCACACTCAGAGTACTCCACACTCAGAGTACTCCAGAGTACTCCACACTCAGAGTACTCCACACCACTTATATATACACACACCAAGGTTTCTGATGGGAGGGAGAGGGGGGGGTCACTGCTGTTAATGGAAATTGTACATAGTTCTTCAACACCATAATACTGCCCTCTAGCGTTAAATTAAAGAGCAAATAAAGAAAGAAAATTCCAATACACTCACTGGGTGAACACATTAAAGACCTGAACAGATGGTCCTTGTCTACACACACACACACACACCTTATAGAGTAAAGCATTGTCCCGTTGGGTGGGGGAGGGACGGTGCAGGTTTGAATCGAGGCTCCGAGGGTTTTAATATTGAGGGAATTGACTCGAGAATTAACAGAACGATGGACGTGGTGAAAATAAAACTCGTGAGTGCTCGACATTAAAACTACCAGTAGCTGTTTAAAATCTTATACTTATGTTCTAATCTTATACGTTCACCTGATCTCTAAATCTTATATTCCTACAGTATCACTAAATAAATCATATAAATCTAAATACTATATGATCCTGTATGCATTAATAATATATGTCTAAAACGTATATACACACAGATAATATATGAGTAGCTCCTTTATGTTTAAATAATATCTCTTGATCCTCTATGACGACTGTATATGTCTAAATCATACATACCTCGATTATATATGACGTAATCATACATGCCAACATCCATCATGTGTAGATGAAGTTTTACTACATAATATAGATCCAGATCAAATATCATTAAAGCCTAAATGAAGAAGATATCGAACTATAAAAGAACCCGAATGAAATTCGATTCCTTGCATCTCCGCCTCTGCTCATCATTTTCTTCTTTTAAAAACTCTTAAATCAAATTCTATTATATTTATTTTTAATTCCCATCAACACTGATTAAGTATTTAAAGTAAATAAATAAATTACAATTGAGTTGTTAAGTCAGAAAAACGATGATTGGAAGAACCAGGATCAGAACTGTGAAGGTTCTTCATGCCGTGTGGTCTGATCGTTTAATCCAAATCTCCTAAATTACCATCACAGACAGACACACAGACATACAGACACACAGACAGGTATTTAACATAAAATAAGAATTATGGTTTAGAGATGATCTACGTGTCTGTGTTCTCCATTCTCATAATATTGGTTTGGTTCTGGGTTCTGCTGAAGGTTCCCAGGTGATCATCAGATCTCAATTTCCTCCAGCAGTAATAAATCTGAACTGTTTAATCTGATGTATGACTTTTTAAGTAAAGCACTGATTTATTTTAAAATAATAAACAGAATTGTTTTCTCAAGGTCTCTGTGCTGGATGAAGGAATCTCGGGGAGAGAGAAGCAGGTCGGACCTTAAGATGTCTTTTGTTTTTCCTTTTGGATTAAAGCAAATAAGAAGAAAATAATCAGTAATCAGATTTAAGATCTGATCATTTAAGATTTAATACTTCTCTTTAGATCTACCAAGGTGTCGCCGGATGCTCAGGTCACCAGCAGAGGTCCTCGTGACCTTTCTAAAGCCTTTTCACCACATTTACTCCCTCACAGTGGCTTAGTGGTTCAGTTCGATTCCCGGATAAGGTGATCCGGACCTTTCTGTGTGGAGTTGGCATGTTCCCCTCGTGTCTGTGTGGATTTCCTCTGGGTTCTCCGGTTTCCTCCCACAGTCCATAGATTTACAGTCAGAAAGGTGACTTATTCAGGTGTATCACATCGTGAACCTAAATAGGATTAAGTGCTGGTGATGGATGGAACCTCAGAGCATGCACACACACACACACACACACACACACACACGCACACACGCACACACGCACACACACACACGCACACGCACACGCACACACACACACACACACGCACACGCACACGCACACACACACACACACAAACACACACACACACACACACACAAGTTCATTTCAGTTCTTTATTCTCGGGGAGGAAACCGGAGCTCCTGTAGGAAACCCAGAACAGAACCCGGGATCTTGTTGCTGTGAGGCAGCAGAACTTTTCCCCACTGAATAAGATTTAAATGTTGTTATAAAAACGTCGTTCAGTCGTGATGACATTTCATTTGTTGTGTTGTGATTGGTTCTTAATGATGCTGATTATTATAATCAGGTCGGTCGGAGGAGATTTAACTCGCCTCAAATGTAAAAAAAAATTTCCTCGGGCTTCTGATTCAGCTCCAAATTACAATGTTGTTGTTTTTCATTTGAAACGCTCGAGTTTTTGTTTTTCAGGACATTAATTGGCTTCGTGTGACATTACACGATCTTTTAAATAATTATAATCATATTTTCCAGCAGCTTCTCTTCGGTTCTGGGTGACTGAAATGTTGTTAAATGCTTTGTTGCTTTTCTCAGATCTCACAGACGCTTTATTGCATTTTTATTTTACTTTCCTCGCCTGTTCAGACCAATCAGACGCTCGAGCAGCTCGTGGCCTCGGCGGAAAATAGTTTTCTAGGATTTTCTTGATGAGCCCGAAGATAAAGGAGCAGAAAATAACATTTGATGGATCTCCTCCGGCAGGAAGTGACTCTCGATGTTATCAGCAGATGTTCAGTCACTGTACAGTCCATAAACTGTACCGCACAGCGAGCGTCCACATGCACTGATTGTATGAGGTTAGAATAATGACCCGAGTTCTCCGCCAAGCTGTTCGCTATAGACCAGGTGCTTAGCCTAGCGCATTAGCGCATTAGCACGAACGTGTGCAGGCGGCTGCACATGGATTTGTGGTTCCTTCCTCTTTCAGGGGGGCCACATCCGGCCCACGAGCCATCCTCAACTGGTCTGTATAAGGTCAACATCGACGAAACATTAGAAGCTAATAAATGTAAATATGATTGGATTGTTAAAATATAATATTTGGATTTTGATACGAGCGCGTTTGTGTGTGTGTGTGTGTGTGTGTGTGTGTGTGTGTGTGTGTGTGTGCTTTGTAACTCACCCTAACTCACTTTACTTACTGAAGATCTGAAGCATTTTCAACTAACCTACAGATGTGGTCATCACTATAGATTTGGGTATTGCAATACCTCCTGGCATGGTAGAAGCACGTGCCACAGACGGGTATTTCAGTACCTTCTGGTATTTCAGTGCCTCTCTGCACATGCACATGTATGTTTACACTGTATTCATTTACATTTTACACGTGTAACTTTACATGGTTGCAAAATATCTGCACGTTTGTACAAATCATTTCGTTTTTTTATTACGGATTGTTGTTATCGATCTAATGTAGCTACACAACTGCACAACTACACATATTACATTATAATTTATTTCTTAAATTGGATTTGAATGTAATTATTATCGACTTTAACTTTTGTCTGGACAGCAAAGTAATAA
The DNA here is from genome assembly GCA_028565875.1 of Hoplisoma paleatum. Lineage (NCBI taxonomy): Eukaryota > Metazoa > Chordata > Actinopteri > Siluriformes > Callichthyidae > Hoplisoma > Hoplisoma paleatum. The sequence goes on from JAOTRQ010095439.1 coordinate 4,551, forward strand.
TTTCATTGGACAGTGAAACAAGTTTCCTCACGACAATGAAACTTTAAATCCTCGAGTCCCTGAGACGTCAATGACAGAACAACAGCAGTTATGGATGGAGCTCAAAGACAGACAGTTACAGACAGGTAAGTAGATAGACAGATAGATGGAGACAGACAGACAGAAATATAACTTGAAAGGTTTAACAATGTCAGCACAACTCGGAATACATTTTAAATAAAGCTGCAGGTCTTATGATGTCAATTCTCACGTCATGTAAGATTATATCAAATATTTTCCCGACCTGCAGACCTGAAGATCTTGGAAATATTTTAAATCTTTTAAATCTGTTAAATCTGTGAATCTTGCTCGTGTTGGGTTAAACACTTTTACACTAATTGAGGATAAAAATGATCAGTCGAGATCGTTACAGGAATAAAAGGGCAGAACTGCTGCTGCACTTCTTATGACTGGATGGATTCCACCGATCACAGATGTTTGGTTTCATCTGAACGATGTCGCGTCGCTCCTGCTGAATGTGAGCGAGAGTTTCCCGAAATAAACCACGAGAGCGGCCCATTAAAACGAAGCTCAGCTAACGTCCTTAACGGGGCTCAGATGTTTCAGGAACACCAGTCACTAACAGTGTCAATGAATGCAATTAGAATGGATCTGGAACGTCATGGGTCATAGATAAACGTATGATGGATGGATGCAGATAAATATCCTAAAAAGTCCATTTATAAACATTTTTAATTTAAGACGTGCAGACAAACACACAGGATCAAGTCCAGATTGCACGAATGCAAATGTGTGATTAAGTGTCTTAATAAGCTCTACGTCCTTTATGTCCTTCCTAGCAGCTGGAAGAAAGCTGCTGTGTGTGTGTGTGTGTGTGTGTGTGTGTGTGTGTGTGTGTGTTCCTGACTGGCGACCTGTTCAGGTGTTCGGTGTATTTGCCTGGTCTCACCATGACCCTGGAGGGAATAAAAGTCAGATGATGGATGGATAATAATAATAGGAGTTGTAATAATAATAATAATAATAAAAATAATTACTATTATATTTTTTTATTATTATTGAAATAATAATCTTATTTTTTGGATGGGACTAAGTGATGCTTTGTGGTTAAGGTACAGTGCTTGAGATCAGAAGGTCGCTGGTTCAAGCCCCACTACCATTAAGTTACCGATGTTGGGGCCCCTGAGGCCCTTAACTGCTCACAACAATGTTTCTATTGTTAATGTAAGTTGCTTTGGAAAAAATCGTCTGATAAATACTGAAAGTGTAAAATATTATAACAGTAATAATAATAAAAACACTACTACTACTACTACTACTACTAATAACAATAATAATTGTCATAATAATATTAATGACACTAGTTTAAAATCTAAAACATATTCTGGATTATTTAACATATTTATATTCTAGATTATTATTATTTACACAAACTTCAGTAAATAAAGTCTTAAAACAAACATTAAGTGAGACGTTGTGAACAAACATTTGTTTGTGTAAATGAAACTGGAAGCATCTCACGGAACATCCAGGCTGGTTTTAGGTTTGTTATTGAAGATGTTGATGAGTTTTAAACGTCCTGATCGCTGATCTCAGGAAAATCACTGGAACGAAAACATCAGTGAAGATGAAAACAGGTCCTGTTGTGTGTTTACTTGTGGTGTTAATCTGCGGTGTGTTAATCTGCGGTGTTTTAATCTGTGGTGTGTTAATCTGCGGTGTGTTAATCTGCGGTGTGTTAATCTGTGATGTGTTAATCTGTGGTGTGTTAATCTGCGGTGTGTGGTGTGTTTACCTGTGATGTGTTCACCTGCTGTGTGTTAAACTGCTGTGTTCTCCTGTGGTGTGTTTACCTGTGATGTGTTCACCTGCTGTGTGTTCACCTGCTGTGTGTTAATCTGCTGTGTGTGTTCCAAAAATTCACCACAACATTATCATCAACATTCTGAATTCAATATAATCGGATCTTAATGATGATTGATGTAAACAATACAGACAATAAACCAGCTGTGGAAAGAACAGGTGTGTGTGTGTGTGTGTGTGTGTGTGTGTGTGTGTGTGCCTGTCAGCGTGTGTGTCTCTCAGTGTGTGTGTTGTGTGTGTGTGTTTGTGTGTGTATGATTTTGCACTTTTATAGTGAAATGATTATATTATTAGTAAATAATAGATGATAATCTGACGGTCTGACGCTGACGGTCCAATGAGCATCAGAACCGAGAACCAAACCGAACCATCGACTGCAAATCCAACAAGATGTAAACATTAATCGAGCTTTTAAAACCTCTTCAGATGTTAAAAACAGCTGGAACGTTTCTGACAGGAAGAACTGACGCAGGAAATCAATTCAAACCTTTTTGTTCTAAGAAAAAGAGAAAACAAAAGTACATTTTATTCTTTTTTTGTTGTTTAAAAAAAGGCTACAGAATCAGATGCATATACAGTAAGTGGGCATCGTTACCAAGGTCCTGATGAAATGAATGGCAGCACATGTTTGTTTGTTTTGGGTGGGGGTGGAGTTTGGTGGGGGGGTGGTGGGTCAGTAATGTGGCGACTCTGTGTGCCGTGGGCAGTAAATGCATAATAGTGCAAACACACCATACGTCTGATCATCTAATTCACTCCAACTGCTGCTCATATTCAAAAGAACAAAACATATCATCAGATATATTATTATTATTATTATTATTATTAGTCTTACTATTACTACAAATACGAGGATCTTGGCACTTTTAAAAAAGTTTTTTTGTGTGTGTTTCTATAAAGCTAAAAAATATCTTATGGTGTTAAAACAAACAAAGCAAACCGACGAACGATTTGAACTTTAAGAGTCACAAAAAAGACAAAAAGCAAAACAAAACAAATAAATCTACTTCCTGTACAAATACTACGGCCAAATAATTTAAGAAAATAGTGTCTCTAAAACGTTCATATTGCTTTATAATGTCTCTGTTCTTGGCAGAAAATAATGTCACCGTAAGTCACCAGATCTTTCAGCCAGAATAAAAAAGTGCCTTGTTGTTCGGCCCCGGGTTCGATGTCCGAATGGAGGTCGTAGGTTATCCAGCACGACGGAAGAGAGATCATCACTTAATAGCTTTATTTTCAGTACAGTGTCGTTTTGTTTGGTTTTGGTAGTGAAGAAAAGAAAAAGAACAAAGAGAGAGAGAGAGAGAGAGAGAGAGAGAGAGAGAGAGAGAGAGAGAGAGAGAGAGAGAGACCACTATTCATCACCGTGTTCAGCACGATTATTCTATGGTATTATTACTATGACTATCATTACCACGGAAACACCGAGTGCCTCTTTATGTGCGTGTGTCCATGTTCAGTGCTCATTGCTCGAAATTAGGCAAAGTTAATAATTTGGGGTTCGAAAGTCCTTCCTGGAGCAGCCCGTCGTCTGCGCCCAGATCAAAAGAGTCTTTAGACTCGCTGGACGGGGCCCTCCTTCTCAAACAGGTGTCTTTGCCGAGTACAGGGGGCGCTATCGTTCCCGCGCCTGTACCTGTGGATATTCGTAAGTCTTCGGGTCGCTCCGGGCCGTCGGGTGGATCGATGGAGATGCACGGCGGGCTCATTTTCTTCTTCTTGCGATTTCGAGGCGAAGGCTGCTGCAGACTGTTGGTGCGAGAGACGAATCCGGAGGAGGCGGAGCTACGCTGGGGACTGCCCTCCGCCCACGGGCATACCTCAATGGAGTGGCGCCGCGGGTCGTCAAGCCAGGACGAGGGGCGGGGAAGGAGCGGCGGCGGGCGTCTGCACTGCACGTCAGCGCTGTGGTATTTCTTTAACTGCCTCGGGTACGAGGCGCGACTGGCAGCCCGACCCCTGTTCCCTCTGTATCCCGATCGGATTATCCGAGACACCTCCTGATCCACCGAGTCCTCCTTAGAGGGGTCCAGGTGTCTGGAGGGGACGGTGCATCGGTCGTGGGGGGGTTGCTGAGTGTGAACGCTGGCGCGGCGCGGTTGGTATTCGGAAGGGACCGGAGAAGGAAAGAGTGGAGGCCGGGCCTGGGGGATGACAGGGTCGCTGGGGGGCGTCTCCGTCACTCCACCTGGGTGCAGGGCTTCTTGAGAATCGGTGCTCACTGCCACCTGAGGAGAGCAGGACGGGGGAGATGGAGAGAGAGCGGAGTTTATGCATGAGGATCATTTAATGTGAATCTGAAGGTGATTATGACAGGAAACCTTCATCAGAGGGTTTAAAATTCATATTAGTATTAAATATTAAACTTACAGTAACAAAGTACTGGAGTATTTAACACTGAGGGGTTTGTATTCAAAACAGACTCGGTACTCTTGTTTTACCTAAATAAATGTATTTATTTATATATCTGTTGATTTTGTGCACTCCAGTGTGCAAAATGTCTAATCAGAAATATAAATATTACTACAATATTACTGCAATATAACGATAAATACAAACATATCAAAACTATCAAAACCCTATGAAGAGAAATAAATGTTATTAAGTATTACGATCCTGAAACGTTTATAAAATATGTGTTTATGAAGATGGCCCCTGCCTCTGCAGTCATGGTTTAATGTGGCCTTTTGGCCCTTGTGAAAGGATCCTGATGCTGTTCTGTACACTGCCAGTCTGGACTGGTCTAATAAAACATTGCTGCCTTCTGGTGGTTGCAGAGAGAATTGCTATCCACACGCAACTCTTACAAAATCCTCAACCATTATATATATATATATATATATTATAAATATAATTATTATTACTGTTAATAATCATTTATCAACTCTTCAGTTTTATATATATATTTTTCATCACTCGATTCTCAAGGATTAATTTAATCAAATTATCAAACCTGAAAGAAAATGTTTATCACTTATTTATTTGTTATTTCTTTATTTATCTGTTATTTCCTGATTCATCTATTAGTTATTTATTTATTCATCAGTTACTTTTATAATCACTTTATTTATCAGTTGTTTATTTATCTATAATTCATATCTGTTATTCAATCATCAGTTATTTATTTAAAGTTAATTCTTTATTAAACAGTATTTATTTACTTATCAGTTATTTATTTATTTAAACATTTATTGATTATTTTATTGTGCTGTTTTTCTTCTCAGTTTAAGCTGAATTATTTTAATCTAAATAAAATTTTTGTCTCTTTTATGACCGGTTAAGGAAACACAAAGTTATTAAAATATTGATCATTTCAGTGAGATAATTTGTTTACTCTAATCATGAATATTGTAGGAGACAGACAGGTGAACGACGGGAGTCTCACAGCACAACAGACAGACAGAAATAAAATCTGTCTGTAGATGTTGATGCTCGGTGCTTTATGCGGTGGTGCAGAATGATGCCCGGGGGCTCGATGCTCACCTGTCTGTGAAGGGTTCGAGTGTGACCCCAGCGTGGTGGTGGGATGCGGGGGAAACACTCCGAGTCTGACAGGCTGTGGGGGCTGATGGGACGGAAGAGCTCGGTGGGGACGGTCAGGTGAGGTCCGGGGTCGTCTGTCTGAGACCGAACCGAACTGATGGAACCTGTAAATGAAAAGATAAAACGATGTTAAATGATTTATAACAATGAATAAACGGTTATGACATCAGTTTAATAACCTGGAGGAGCAAAAGAGGGAATAAAGTCCACTGGACTAAACAAGGTGCTGCTGGCTGGACGTGGGTTTACCTGTCTGTGGCTCCCGAGCTGAGGTAGTGGGGGTAGGATTAAGTCTCAGAGGCAGGTACATGTAGCTGTCGTTGGGTAGAGAGAGAGTGCGCCCCACGGAGGTCTTCTTTACACATAGCAGCTGCTCCTTTACCTTGCCGTGAGGATGCACCGTTTCCAAAGGATCCGGATTCTGGAGAGAAGAAGAAAACATGGCGGCTGGTCAGATCAGGTGAGGATGGGAAACTGAGGACCACACACACACACACACACACACACACACACACACACACACACACACACACACACACACACACACACACACAC
>JAOTRQ010095450.1:0-10513 GCA_028565875.1 Hoplisoma paleatum
TATCATCTCCAATAAACAGCTTCAACCAGCCTTTGAATTCAGGTTTTAATTTATCAGTATCAGTCTAATATGTATGATGACGTATTAAAGCCACATTTTAAAGTGAAGTTTCACCAGCAAGTGTAACTGCACATCAAGCAAATTGTTCTCTGTTGGTTTTTTCTTTTTTTTCTTTTTTGGTTTTGACAAAAGTGATTGAGGTGTTCACACAGTTTAGTTTTTCTTTCTATATAAGTTATGATATATCATACACAATAAAAAGTATGAATACCCCCAGTAATTGCATGCTGACGGCTAATTGATTAATTTTAGAAGTTGAAGTTACATATGAAACTGAACTGATTTACTGATTCTTGTTTAATTATTAGTTTTGTTTTGGGAGGCGGTTTGTCACCTATTTTGAAATCTCCATAGTTGCTATAGCATAATGAGGTGCTATTGCAAAATAGATCTGAACATGAACTATCCGGTTCCAGCAGGATAGCGTTTAAGACATCAGGTGCTTTCCGGTTCCGGCCGGATATTTTTAAAAATGTACTATTCGATGCAAATCTACTAATTATTAGATTTATTAGTAGGTACTGGAAAACTGGAACGCAAAATGTGTGCATTTGAATGAACTTCATTCAATGAAACATCGATTTCAGAGTTTTTATTTTTGCTTTGCTTTTCAGTGACATTTTGCAGCATATCTGCTGCTATTTTTTGTGAGCTCACTTATATAGGAGTAATTTCTCATTCATGGGCGGAGAGTATGGTAATTGTATGCTAATGATGTATTAATATGCAGGTGCACCCAATTCGGGTGGTATTCATTAACGTGTTAATGTTCTACTCATGAATCTCTTGTTTAGTAAGTCTTTCTGAATCTGATGAAAGGTTTTATTCAGACAACAGTTTGTTCATATTTTTAAAAAGGTTTTATAAAAGATACTCTCTGACTCCATCGTATTTGGAGGCAAATAAAATATGTACTACCCCTTGCAAAAATATATACAATAATATATACGTAACTCTTAGAGGAAGATCTTTCAATTGTTTAATTTGTAGAAAAAAAGACAATCACAGATACATGTCACAAAACATTTTTTCAAACTTTGGCATTAAAGCCAAATTGGCAAATTGGTAAAATATAATTGTGACTACAACAATTATAAACTTTTTTTATTATAAGCTAATGTCTTTCTGAATACATTTTAAAGACAAAATTTATAGAAAAATATTTATTCAAGCATGGTAGCATGATGATTCCGTTTTTTTGACAAGGGTTTTAGATGTGAGAAAAAAGTATATTTTATGAAAGTATTTTAGAGAATGGTTTAGTACAATTTAGACCCATCTGACTTTTTTATGATTGTGTTGAGTTTTGTGTGTGTGTTTTTCATTAATACATTTACCCACCTTCTGTGTTGATACCAAACATACCAAAAAACATACCTGGCATATGGATCATTCTGCAGTTGCATTTTCTCTGCAGCTGGACGCTCTCACAGTGCAGTCTGCAGGCACTCACACTGTATGTGTCGTATCCAGGTATTACTGGCAGTGATGAGGCACGACAGTTACCCCATGGCTGTGGCAGGTAGGACAACTAAAAGAAAATGTACACAAAAAATCAACCATAACAAGATGCATAACAAATGCATTGAGGCTTTTTTTTTATTTTTTACACATACGGACCTCTGCAAAACTATTGTCATTGATACCATTATATCTGCTGAAAATAGACAATAGATCAATATTTTTATTTCCAGGCCTTTACATCTGGATCTGATACACAGTTTGGAAGATGACACATTTTTTCTGAACCCACCCATTTCTCTGAGCAAATGTACTGGAACAGAAACATTTAATGGATTAAATTGAATAAGACTTGATATCTAGTTGCAAATCCTTTGCTTGTAAGAACTGCATCAAGCCTGAAACCTACTAACATCTTTTGCATTATTCTTTTGCAATACTTGTTTTTGTTGTTTTCTTTTTCTTCGCATTCCTTTTCTTTTTCCTTGGTGCTTTAGAGAGTTACTCTTTTTTATCAGGTAAAATGCTATGAGCTGGTGTGTTTGGGATCAGGTGCAGAACATTTTTTCTCTAAACTTTAGCCTTTCCATTGCCTTGGTTTATCTTTGTTTTCAGCCCATTAAATTTTGTCCCAGAAACCATGAGCCCGACTTCTTTGTACTTAGTGCTTTTCATCCTCTAGTAAATCCTCTGTACTTTTGTTCATGAAGTTTTCTCTAATTAGTAGACTGTGATACCTTCACTTCTGCGGTTGATGCTAATGTCATAAAAGATTGTTTTAGTGTCTTTCTTTTACACAACACACAATGTTTCTGTCATCAACTGCTGATGTTTTTCTTAATCTACCTGTTAAACATCTGTAACTTATTATACAAGTGATAATGTTCTTTTACAGGGCATTTCAAAATAGTTGTACTGCCTCTGGCCATTATTGTGCAGTGGCTGTGATTGATTTTCCATCTTTCAACTGAACAGTTGCTTGTTTTTCATGCAAAAACAGATCTCTGAATGATAACTATAAATGCACAGTATGCACAGCTAAAACCCAAATCTGAAACTGAGTGTAGACATTTAGCACTATTAATTGGCTGAAAAATGAATGATTAACCAGATCATTAACCAGAAAAAACGGTAGATTCAAACAAAAGATGCTTCTGAACTGTGTATTGGATCCAGATGTAAATACCTGTAAATAATAGCTGAAATGTTAAACTGTTGTCTAATATTCATCTTGTGATGTTAACCAGGTCATAAAAAAAATGGACACAGGTATGAATAGCCTGGACAGGGAGACAATCCATCACAGGCTTTTTGACACCTTATTCTCTGACAAAGCAAATTATATTTGTGCAGTCACACCACATTTGTGTGTGTGACTGCACAAATATACTGCACAACTCTTTGTGGTGGTGGATGTAGAATAAAATGTCAATAAACACTAAAATATTAAAATATAATCAAGTCCTTTAAAATGTATAGATTTACTTAGGGCAAAATTGCCAGTAGTAATATTTCGATATTCCAAGAATGGGTTTACACTATTCTTCCAGACTCTTACTGAAAAGTTGAATGCATAACAAGGTGTTGCAATTGCACAGTTTAACCTCCAAAACAGAGTTTACTGGTTTAAACTGGTTCCTGTCTTATTACTGAAACCTCCCGCACACTTACCACATTTATACACCAGTTATATAAATATATATAACTCTATAACCATATTTATTTATTAAGACTTAAAAATACCTGAACCATGCTGCTACTTTTTCTTTTTCTATATCCTGTGCAATACTCTGTGTACTTCATCACTGCAAACTATGTGCAAAAATTACTATATGTTTACTTAGAGTGTATTTTATGTCTGTAGTCTAGTGTATATCTTTGGAAAAACTTTATTGTATATTTTGGTCTTGAACATGCTCTTCTCTTGTTTTATACTCTGCACATTGCAGCTCGGGTAACGCAATCTCGTTCAGTTGTGCACTAGCTATACAGTCTGAATGACAATAAAGTTCACTTTGACTTTTTGACTTTGATCCTCCAAAATGTGAAGTATCTTTCTGGACTCATGGACCCATGCTTTCTGCATAGTCTTGTAATTTTTTTTACCCAGCAGACTCGGACAATAATTATCTTCTGAAGCCACTGTCAATTATGACTACTAATGGCATCCAGCTGACTAGAAGCAGGACTGAGATTTGAACTGGGTTGTTTAGAATCTCAGCTAGGGGGCCAGCAGAATACTCCACTGCACCACTGCTGTCACTTATGGTCAATGTTGGGTGCTTGTTACTTGACCAATCTTTGATAAAATTGCCTATTGTTATGTCACAATTTACAGCAGCCATTGTTGAAAAGGGTTTTTGACAAAGATGGCTATGAAACCTAGTATTCACCTCACCAATGTTTTTGTGGTTTTTTTGGTTGCTGTCAGTAAAATATACCTTTAGAGAAAATTCTGTGGTTTCTGTGCAGCCTCAGGCATTTTTACATGCCTGTGAATCATCTGTCAGTACAGAGCTCACCACATGCCTAATATGCAGGTATTCCATGTTATTATTGTAGTAGCCTTTGTTTTCTTGTTTGTGTGATAGTATGTTAACACCACTTCTTTTTGTTATGCTGATGAGATTTAGAAACATTTATTTATTTTAAAACATTCAACAGTTTGGGAAAAGCTGTTTGTTGTTCCAGCATGAATATATGTGAGTTGTCAGCCACTGTTTGAGTTAGAGTTGGAGGTTTAAGTTTTATTCAACAAATGGTGAGGTGTTAACATACTTTTCATGAAATAGCAATTGATTTATCAGTGAATCTCATATTCTTAAATCTACATAAACTTGCATGTATATAAGATCATTTATTTAGTCACAAATGGCCACTTCACTGTTGGGTGATGTTATGCTGGTACTTCACTGATGAGATCTAGATTTGAATCTCAGACCTCGATGTTGAAACAGACTTAGCATGTATAGTCAAGACTCTGCAATAGATTAGTGCACATTTTGTGGTGTTTTTGTTTTGAACCCAGTGTTCTCCTGTGTTTCTTGCCTGAAGACCTGAATGAACTGTAGTTTGTAAACAAAAAACCCAAATAAACAAAAAAATCATTACTAAAAATGGGTCAAACCTTTTGTTCCTGGCAGGACACGAATGTCTGAAAGCCCGGTGACACTCCAAAACCCAGCTCATGGATGTATGGAGGCTCATCCTGACTGTGAAGCTGAACACGGATCCCTGCCTCCAGAGTTGTCTCATCTGCAATACAGTGACAATATGGCTAATGACCTTGTAAAATCACACCATGGATTGTGTTAACAATAACATTCTTTTAACAGTAAAAGTAACAAAAGTCTTTTGTGCAAAAAAATGTTCAGCCATATAAAGCAAACAAATGCATTTTTGATTATTTAGTGTTATAAATTGTTTCGTCTCTAAGACATATAGTTGTAGTGTATCTTCTCTCTTTTAGATGTATTCTCTGCCTATTTCTAATTAGATTCAGCACACCTCCAGTTGATCTGTCTTCCAGCGATGTTGGTTAGTTACCAGCAAACTTGGAGTATTTAAAATTCTGGAAGAATGGCTCACTCGAACAATGGTTCGCTTGCTCTCATTTTCTCTCTACAACACTCGTTTGTACCACTTGTGGTCACTTGTTCTTTGAATCCTGTGTGTTAGGTTGTTTAATCTGGTTACAAATTATATTCGTTACGTGAGCTTGCACTATAAGATATCTTGTATTAGTCAAATTGAGTGAATAGAGAAAGTAACCTGACATATTGTAACTATTATAATAATTAGCTGTAATTGGGAAGTTGTCAAACTTATTTATTCCCTAATGTAGAACATTTTGTTTGTCATTGTTATTATTTTACAACGCTTTGAGGTTTTGTACTGTTTACCAAAAAACAAGACATAGAAAGTAAACAAATTACACTTTTAACTTAAATCCTAAATTTAAATCTTTTTAATCTAAATCTTGTCCAGCATTATTCATTTTCTCTTAAATTATGTTCTGGCTTAAATAATGCCCCTAGATGGGTCATAAGTGCTAAATCCACTAAATTTTATTTAGTTGGTTTGATGTGCTTTGTCTTTTTACATTATACTACAATAAATAATGAATAAATAATGGATTGATGACTGACAGTAATAATTATATCAATCATATTTATAATATTCATAATAAGTAATAATAATGATAATTATCATTATTACTTTAGGCCCTTGCCCCGAACTTAACTAATCATCTTTGTTTATATAAGCCCATTTGGCAAATACCAACCTCAGAGGAACTTTTGGACCTGTTCAATGTTTTCTCTCATCTCTTAGACTTTAATTTGTAATTCATGCTAGGACTAACAAACAATATTGCAATATGTGACTGTAGCATGTGCTTCCTATTTAATAATGCTAAACACTATTGCTTAAGTGCAATGTGGCTGTTATATGCCTGATTAGTGTACTCAGATCCAACATGCTTCACCAATGGGTTATTCATCTGTTTCAGCTGCTGGAAGAAAAAAAAAGAAAAAATGACTAGACAATATTCAGAAGACTGCACTAATTTAATTTGAGAACTGAATAAAGCCATGTGAATCCCCAAGTGCCTGTTAGTATCAAAGAAATGGATGTCAGATACATTTTTCGTCTGATAGAAAAGGGATCATTGAATGATTGTTGATCTGGGGAGCCAAGTTCCTTTACTAAACTTATTGACTTGGGAACTACTGTGGGCAGGTCTCCGATGGCGGTTGGCAGACCACTCAGCTAAGATGCCAGCCTTGTGAAGTATAAAAAAGCTAGGGGCTGGTATTTGAAACATGTCTCAAGGGGTCAATCCTGGGGCAGTACAGGTTTGAGTATTGTGGGTATATTTAGCCCAGGCAAAGTTGTAGCTTTAGTGCATAGAGTTTCCAGCTCTTGGTTGACTTCTTCAGCCTACCAATTAGACTAGGGCTGGAGACTTAATATAACGCTCACACCAGTGCCTACAGCCTTGTAGAATGCTCGGTAGACTACCTAGCTTTGTCAGGAGTTCAGCCTTTTGTCTGAGTGCTGGATATTCTTCTGGACAACAAAGGGGTGATCTGCACCCTCCAGGTAATATCTCCACGTTCCCATTAAAAATGTATCTAGAAGCAATTATTGGTCCCCCCGGCGGTAATTTGTCTAAGCAGATATAAGTTGGTGATCTTGGCAGGGCTTGGCTTTTCTACTTTTACAAACAGCCAATTCTAAAGGAGGTGAGAAAGCACCTTACAGACATGAAATATTTGTTTGTACTTAAACCTGGAGAGAATTAAAATGTTCTCCAGATAAACAATCACAAAACGGTCCCTTAGGAAATTAATCACCATGGAATCGCAAAGAGCTGGAGCACTGTTGAGGTCAAATAACATGATCAAGTATTCGAAATGGCCCTAGGGAATGTTGAAAGCCATTTTCCACTCTTTCTCATCACAGATCCACACCTAATAACACATATTCTTTTGGATTGTGATCCGGTTCAGGCCTTGATAGTCAATACAAAGTATAAGAGAATGGTTCTTCTTGACCCCAAAGAAAATCCTTGCACCCAGGGGAGAGGAGGATGGGCAAATTAGCCATGCAGCCAGACATGCAGTAATGTATTCCTCCATGGCCTCTTATTCTGATCAGGTCAGGTTGTAAAGGTTGCTGCTGGAGCAGGCCAAAAGATCATTTGGGCAGAGTAGGTGAAGTAACTTGGCACTGTACTTACTGAAATCCTCCTGGAGGTCATGGCAATCTTAAAGAAAACCATACTAGTTCAACAGAGGCTCTGGGAAAGGTATGCAGGTACCAGACCTTCTCCAAACCTAACTTTAAGTCAAACTAACCGTTGGCAGGTCATCTGTTGCTGATCAGCAAGGGATTTTTAAAAGCCCACGTATTGGAGAGTAATAGGGTCTCATAGAGATAGCCGCAAAGAACCAGGGTGACAGGTGGTGAGTATGATCTGTGCGATAATTCTGACGTTAAAGGTACAGGGGCAAAGAAAGGTGAGTCTATAACCTCCAGGGGGAAAGCTTAGGCCTTATCCATAATATTGCCTTCAGCCCTCAAATCTTTTAGGAAGTGGAGGTCCATTGTGCAAGTGTAGAGTGACAAGTAGAGGAAAATGAGGCTGGGAGATATGTGGGGGTTCAGAAGATGTGCTCACCAATACTCTCACTTCTTCTGGCAAATGACCCCTTTTGGCCAGACTAGGCAGTAAAGACACTTATGCTCCGATTGGCTGCACTAAAGACTGTATTTGTTAGGAACGGCGTTCCTAACCAGAGATCGGTACCGCTTCCTAGCCACGCCTCCCTGGGCAGGACCCGGAACCTCTAACACTCGGCGGGTGGTTGGCGTGCGGTTGCTGTGGCAATGTGGTGCGCATGCGCTGCGTTTCCGCCGCCGTCTCGCTAATCACCCGCACCGGTTCCGTGTTCCGCAATTCACCTGAGCCTGATCACGTCATTATCATCCGTATTATATCTAGGGACTCTTCCGGTCGATCGAGGCCAGATTCTCAACTTGGGAACCCACACTCACTCCGCGTTTTGTCGTCTCGTCACGGTCTCGCCGCGCTTCCGCATTCGTCTGCGTTTCCGTGGCCGATGGACATTCTAAAGACTTGGACCATCTCGTGTTCCCTGCTCATGTTCCATGTTATCTGTTCTATGTATCTGGATTAATAAACCCCTATATGTTACCCTACCTGCTCTGGTGTGTCTCCGTGGTGTGTTCTTGGCATTTGGTAAGCGTTCCTTAAAAACCCTCACCACGATCCCTAACAGTATTCTTGTCTATTTCTCAGGATACTTGATCCACCTATATGCATGAACTCGGAGGCATCTATGGGAACATGGACCTGAATCCATGTTTTAATGGACTGGGGCCCAGACTGTGCCATTCTGGAGATGAGATAGACAAATGACTGGGCTCTCCAAACTTTTTTCAAATAGATATCCATTCAGGCATAAGCCTAAATCCAACAGGTTCTGGAATTCTGGGGGTTTATCACGGGTCACCAACTCATAATTGAGTTGACTTCTAATTTATTTATAATTTAAAATACATACTGAAACTAATAAATAAATACATAAACATCAATAAAATCACTTATTTTATTAGCATTACATGTCATATAAGGAGTTTTCTGTACTTGATAATGTACCTTGTAATGTAATGAATTTAATTAATAAATCAGATTTGTTATCAATAAGAATTCAGCCAAGTCTGCTGAATGTCAGTCACATGACTGCCCTGCATGTTTACCTGAAAACTGAAGTTGTACAGTAATCAATCTATTGCATTTGTAGTCAAAACAAAGTATTTTCTGCAGTATATTGAATGTACAAATTCTTAGCTCTTTTATTTAAAGCAAACTGGCCAGTGTGTGCTCCATAATACTGTAAAAATATATAGTAATAACTTATAAACAAATGTTCTTTGGGATTTTAAAATTATGTTTGCAACACTTGTCTTAAATTCGTGACAGTCTTAGACAGTTACTGGTTACCCGAGATTTATAAGTTCACTAGTTAAACACAATCAAATAATTTAGTAATTTAATTTAATAATTAATAATCTCCAAATCCCATTATTTGTTTGTCTTTGTGCTGTGGGACGAAGGCAGAGCTCCCTGGAGGAAATGCAGACACTAAGAAAACAAATTTCTTTTGCTGTGAGACAACTGTGCCCGCTGAGCCACCCTGCCTCCATAAATTAAGAAAGAAAATAAGCAAAAAATATTTTCACTGGTGAAATGCAGTAATTCTAAGCTTTTATAAATAAGTTTTACATGTTTCTCAAAATGACAGGAAGAATAAATGGTTACTAAATGATTGTTACTAAAGTTTTTCCTAAGAGCACAACACAGGTCAACTAATAACAGGATTTTTGTTCCTCATTTATAATTCCTGTCATTTAGGCGTAGACAACCATGAAGACCTACATAAAGCTCATTAATAACTGATGCACTGATGATGCTGGTACACAGTATTACATGAATTAATATGTTAATTCAGCATTAGGGCATGCTTGAAATATGATTTCATTATACATATTCATAATGCTTCAGGATACATTTAACACATGAATTATTCAATCTTTATGCATTAAATCATGTATGAATCCATCATTGCTATTTCACAAATGCTTATTGTGAAGTGCTACATTTAGACTTTGTCTCATCAGACACCGTATGACCAAAACTTTTTGTTGGATATTCTCTTTCACCGCTGATGTCTGTTTCATCACCCGGTAAACGTCGGTCTGAATCAAGGGCAAAATTAAAACACACATATCTAGGGTGATTTTTTGTAATCATACTGTATACAAAATACACCTGCAAATGAACCCTGAGATATGAGCACCGTCTCATGAGATTTTTAGTTAGTTGACAATCTAGACATGGATTATGCCACTCTATCCAATAAGTTTGAATGACATGAGGTTAACTGTGTTTGCTGTAAATGAGAACTGATGTAACTACAGTAATCACTGTCTAGTTAGTTTGAATAACATGGCCTAAGTCAATATGAAATAGAATTCTTTCTACTGAGACAAATAGGCAATAGACAGCAATGCAATACCATTTCAATTAAAACCAATAAATCACCAAGAAAGTGTCTTTAGCGGATAGCACAGTGACTTTTGCTAACTATTAACCAAAGACAAAGCTAGTATTACTGATTCTTTTTCTCCAAATTGAGATTAAGTCTATCACCTTTTTTGCATTACGGCATGTAAAAAAGTAAATAATTCTCATTTTCAAGGATTCAATGCAGATCTGACCCTGCGTATATATTCTGCTCGGTCTTCTGAACATTTGCACTTACATTTGTATTGAATTGGTTATTTTATTTATGTTTTAGTTGTTTTTTTTTGTTATTTGTAGGGCCGGGACTTTAATGCGTTAATTTCGATTAATTAATTACAAAGATTTTAACGCGTTAAAAATTTTATCGCAATTAATCGC
>JAOTRQ010095460.1:0-10512 GCA_028565875.1 Hoplisoma paleatum
CCCTGCGACTAGTCGACCGATGGAATTTGTCCGACTAGTAATTTTTTCGGTCGACCAACGAATAATCGATTAATTGCGGTCAGCCCTAGTAAATACGTCCCAAAACAAAACATTTTATCCGTTGGAACGTTGAATACGTTTGTCGCCTTTGTAGTGTTTTCAATAGAACTTAGATCGGAAAGCATTTGCGAACTATCACAATTGTGTTTTTATTTGTATTACACACGATATCCCAATGTTCCAATGTCCCTTCGTTGGAATCGAAGCTGTGCAGACGAACAATATTTAAATGTTTACAGTGTGCAATGTCTGCACAGAAAGGATCCGGTCCACCCTAATCGGGGGTCGAACCCTGGATCTTCTGGCTGCATTATGAATCTACCAACTTAGATGTCGATAAGTCGGTGGTTTAACTGGCTTATTGGTTTTGAAATGCTACTATACATGAGCATCAAGTTCTTTTGATTGTGGGTGGGTTTTTTCCAGGCATATTCGGTTGGTTTTGAAAAGGTTTCAGACTCTTGAGAGCTAGTGTAAAATCCAGCTGCTCCACTTGGCTACTACAAAAGCCTTCTATTCAACTTTATTGCATTATATTTGTCTAGGTAAGAAAAAAAAAATAACCCGAATGGAATGTGCCTGGAGCTGCATGCTCAGGTCTTCCATATCAAGGCTCAGTAGGTGCTAATTTACCGCCGTCATGATACAATAACCGAGATATAAACGGCCGACTCGGCGCTCTCTCGGCGCTCTCTCGGCGTGCGGCGTATCTAAGTCGCCATTCAAAGCTCCGCCTGATCGCAGCACCACGTTGCTTTTTAATGCACCTCTCATACCGAGATTACAAGGTACCAGATAAAGCGAACACCATTAGTCTGACACCCCCCCCCCTCCCCACCGACCACGACACACATCCCTCCTTTTCCGAGTCATCTCTCCGTCCCGGTGGTAATCTTCCCCCCGCCGGTCCTTTTGAAATGCACGAGCGCTTTCGCTCCCCGCGTCTCGTGGCGTCCCCTGCTGTGCGGGAGATTGAAGGGAACGCGTTTGTAAATCAACTGCTCGTCTAGGTAATTTAGCTAATGGACTAATCGCGGACCAACTTTGTAAATGAGCCGCTTTCGCGAGCCGCCGTCACGGGCCCACGGGCAGACGACTGACAAATCGCTCCGAGTGAGACAAATGAGCCCCCCTACCCTCGGGCAGCCATTTTTTGGGGGAGATTTTTCGCGGGGAGAAATACACAAACACAAATCGTAACTTTTTCAATGGAGTTTGAAATGTAGGGGTTTAAAAGTGTGTTTAGCACGATCAATGCAATGTCTGTGTGTGTTTGTTTAGCTCGACTAGTAAAACTCCATCACTAAGTCTATTCACGTTACCCGGCAAAACATTTTGACATCTATGAGCCAACAGCACTTCCTGTTTTAACGTTTTTTTTTATACTTTTCTTTCGTTTTTACTTTTGTCATTTTGTTGCATGTAAACCGTTCATTTGTTCCTCCCCCCTCTCAGCCACCATACATATGCCTTCAAATCAAGTGAGAATCCAAATAAATCCATCACCGAGTCTAAAGGTCGAGACTGAAAAGCAGTGCCGTGAGTTTCCATCCTTCACCTGGCACCTTCCTTTTTATTAAAAGTGTCCGGCACTGTTTTTTGCATGGTGTATATAGCTCTGGAAGGAAAGTGACCGCTTAAGTAAGTTACACCGTCGCTTGAACCGGTTTAGGGTCACAAACTGGGCAAATACACGAAACACCCGGAGGTTCTGGAGACAAACACTGACTGCCTGCTTTTAATCGGAGTAACCAGTGGAAACCTACATGGACACGAAGAGAAGACGGAATCAGAATTACAAATGATATCGTTACACATATACAGATGTTCTGTACAACGAAACGTCTCTCTTCGCATATCCCGACTTGTCTGGAAGATATGGAGGATATAGCCAAAAACCTTTCTAAAGTCATAACCATGACAACCAGAGAATCAAATGATCTAAAGGATCATTCTTCATCATCAGGAAAATTCTTGTCTTTTGTGCTTTTCTGCATGTTTCAGTGAAGTTCACAACTCTGACATGAAAAATCTGACGACTGTACGGATCAATAACGCGTCACCCTGTGAGCCGCCACGAAGCTCGGTTTAGTCGAACAGAACTGTCACCTCTTCATCATTAAGTTTCCGCTCGTCTTCAGCAGGGAGCACCGGCCCCCTCTTCCTTTACGACGACTCTCGCGGAATTCACAAGCACGTTTCCTACCATATTTGTTAACTGTCGGACGGAAAATCCGATCGCTTAATCATTCAAAACAAATGGAACATCGGCGACTCCTTTATGGCTCTTTATTATGTTTGCGTCTCTTGTTGTGCGTTTCTGTACCTCAGGACTTTCCGGAGATCTCCGGCGTCTCTACTGGGGTTTCCACGTCTGCTTTTGGTCCGTCTCGTCTTCGGCACGTCATCGTATCCGTTTAGGATGAATCTCAGTCGGCCAGAGAGATCTGCTGATCGGCCGAGATTAGATCCCGGTAATGCAGGTATGTCAGCGTGAGTTGGAAATCGTCCCCGCCATCGTTATTGAGAATATTGCTCTCACGAAATGAAATTCATTTATCAAAGACACCAAGATCAGCACATTTTGTAAATATTTGCATTCACTGGATAAGTGGTTTTCTCGTATGTTTCATCAGAAATTCATCGTCGAAATCTACACATTAAGCACATCAGCAGTTTATCTGGATTATGAAGTATAACACGTACTAGCGAGCATTTGTGTTGGCGCATATTCGATTTTATTTAGTGGGTAGATATTTGAACAATCGACCGGAAGATTGTCTGGAAGTCAGTGTCGGTTTCATGAGCGAGACCCTTAACCCGGTCTGCGCCGTATGTAATGGCTGACCCTGAAATAGCGCTCTGACCCCAACGTCTACATAAGTTGGGATAGAGTTGGGACGAAAGAGTTACCTTAACTTACCTGTACTGTATTATTCTTATTTTTGAATACGAGCCTGGGGCATGAAACGGAAGGTACTGTAATACCCAGCTGTACTATGTGCATCCACCATGCTGGGATTCACTCACTCATCAATAATTACCCCTTTAATTCCGAGGACTTATGGAGCTGAAACGTGGCTTCGCCGTTCCCTATCATGTCCTTGGAAAAAAAACGAAACCGCTTCTCATTTGCCTACATTAGATGGAAAATATTTTGGACATGGGTAGCAGCCGATCATGTAACAATACATCACTCGCTTTTAGTATTTGATTAGTAATTGAGCCCGCCATAGCCTAGTCAATAAATGTAATTAAGGTTATTGTGCTCATTGTCTATACAGGTCCGAGGCCAAAGCGGAGGGGGGAGCTTAGACTTGCTCTGCGGTGAGGGGCTCGAGTATTAGTTTCTATCTAAGTCTGGAGGTCTTTTAACTCTGAAAAGCTGCTTTGTGACAACCCCTCTTTATATTAAAACTCGAACCAAGGAACAAAAAAAGGAGCACAAAAGCACAAGCGAGCAGCATTCACCGAGAGGTCAGAGTCACAAAACAGGAGAGCCGGACGTTAACAGATTAAGGAAGGGATTTGTTGCGCTTGTAAAGCCGGACAGACGAGGTTCAGAATCCGGCAGAAAAAGGTGGTGTTTGGGGAGGGGGTGGGAAGAGTTTTAAACACTGTATTACACTTATTCTGCAATTAGAAGGAGAAGTGAGGGAGGCGGCTGATTGGTATGCAAGGCTGGTCTGTATATGAACTCTCCTCGTGCAAGTCCTTAACAAGCGATCAGCTAAAACTACAATTAACGCTTAATCTCGCTGGTGATTAAAACCAGATGTTAAACCCAAACAAATACTGATTATTCTTTAACAATGATCTTAACAACTTCGGTTTCCTTGTATAGTTCAGCAAAGAGATCAAACTCACCCTGAAGTAATTCACCGCCACAACACCAGATGGCGCCGAGTTTCATGTCTGTGTTTACCTCCTGATTTTAGCCTTGAGCGAGAAAGTTTGTTGTTGTAGATTTTACCTACAACGTTTCGGACAACATTATTGACAAGGTAAACGTGACACACATATATAGTGCACACACTATAGTTTAGATGACTATAGTGCTCCCTCTTGTGGTCTGCATCGAAACACTTTGTCATGTACGTCGTTTATACTGGTAGTTAGAACATTTAGGCTGGGCAACGCAAGCACTATGTGTAAAGGTTTCATGGCAACATGAACAAAAGGGAAAAAAACAAACATAATACAATTTGTTTAATTATTAAAAGATTATAATAAAAAATCCTGTAGAAAGAATTAGTAAAAGGAATCTTTAAGGTAATACAAAATAATCCGTTTAAATAATCATATTATGAACCCAGCATCATGAATTATATCGAATAGTAGTTAGTGCGTATTGTTACATCACTATATATGACTAGATTAGCAATTATGATGTCATCTTGATCTCATGCTTGTTTTGAGTGTTTTCATGCTCGTTCTTGATTTGTTTTCATTACCGACGGCTGAATTTTAATCACCGCACTAAAATTGTAATTACAAGACTTCCACCATATGTTGTTTTCGGTTGAAGGGGTATGCGGGGATGCCGTTTTCTCTTCCAAGTACCCTCGAATGGTCAGATTTTGGAGTTCTGAGCCCTGACGCTGTGTGAATGAACTGGAACCCGGAGGTCGTTTTGTGTTGTTGTTATTTGTTTATCCCCCAGGCCGTGTCCTTCCCCTGTTTAGATGCTGACTCGGGATCTTGCGGATGAGTTTGTTGGTTTAGCGAGTTAGTTGGCGTGATAGACAGCGGAGCGCATCACCTTTCCGGCTTCGTCCTTGACCCCATGCCGCGGTGAAAGAAAAACAGTCGCTGGGTCAGTAGGGTTCGGATTAAGCTGCGGGAATCGTACTGGATAGTAGAGTCGATATTATTTGCAAACAGATAAACAAAATGACGCTTCGTCTCCCCTGCGCTCGGCGAGTTCATGTGTGGCTCAGCTTTGTGGATGGATTGACACACACTAATCAAAAGACGGATCCCTCGACTCTGTGACGGCTATCAATCATGCATCAAATGCCATAACAGAGATGCAGCTGATTTATATTTCTGACAATGGCGCCACCTCAACGTCACCTCGATATTAATTAATTAGAAGTAATTCACCTTCATAACACTAGGGGGCAGCGAGTTTCTGAGAGTTAGATGACATTTCTGTTTTCCCTCCGGTGTTAGCGGCCTTAAACAAAACATAGTGAACATTAAAACCCCACATTCGGAGAGTATACACATTAACCACGAGTGTGCACGTTTTGTTGTCTTAATGGCTATAGTGCTCTCCCTTCTGGTCTGTGTTGGTACTGTAATGTGTTTGCATACTAATAATATTAATTAACTACTAATAATACTAATTAAATTACCAATGAGGCTCCTTGAGCTGGGGCCCCCCAGGCTGGGGTTCGCTGTTTCCCCTGCTTTCTTCTGTATCTCCTGACCAAAATAACATGGCACATGCTGAAGTGCCAAACAAAGTCACTGTGATGTCACTGACTGGCCTGTGTACATTGTGGATAGCAACAGTAACCGGTAGAGACTTCAGTGTGAATTAAATAAATAGGGTCAACGTAAATATATAGATAAAATTAGGATACAGAATCTTAGAAATGTGAGGTGTGTGATTACATAGAGCGTGTGTGTGTGTGTGTGTGTTCGTGTGTGAATACCAGGTGAAAGGCGTGTGCAATCAGGTAAAGCATGTGTGCAATAATCTGGGGAGGTAAAAGAAGTGAACGATGATGCAGATGTGTGTAATGAGCTAGCAGAAACGTGTGGGTAGATGGGTAGAAGTGGACGTGCGTATGTGTTTTTGTGTGTGTGGCTGCAGGTGTTGCACCAGTGGTGGCTGGTTTGCTCTCACCTGCCAATCAAATTCCCCGGCGGGTGGTGGAAGGCGAAACCTCGTGCCCTTCTACTGCAGGTTTTAGTGCCCCCCCTCCCCCATCAAGAGCTCTGGTGCCACCTGCAGCTTGGCAGGACGCCCCGTCTGTCAAAAGCTCCTGATTAATAACGCGGTGCAAATCAGCCACGTGTTCTGCCGGATCAGAATCCGGAACTCATTGTAATGTTCAGGGGGGACTTGGTAGAACCTGGCAGAACTTGACGCCTGTTCGGGGTGCAAGCAGAATCATTTCGGTGGGGTCATAGAAGGGGGGTGAAGATCCGCCATAAACGAAATCCATGAAACATGTCGGGTTTTGATTCAGCATCCAAAACATGACAGTAGGTAGATTAGCTAGTCACCGTTAGCCTTAATGCCAGGGTGTCCATATCATTCCTAAACAAAGGACCAAAAGTTAATCTTAATGCCAATCAATCTCCATATGTACACACAGTAGAGGTCAGCAGTGAGCACACATGCCTAGCCACTTCTCGAGACCACGCCAGTAAGCCCAGGTGAGCTCAAAGACGTGCATCGTCTTTGATTTTGGCCTTTTGACCCTCTTAAGGTCAGAAGGTATTCTCCCGGTACTTTCGGTGTCGACGGATGCATCGTTCGGAAGGCCGAGAGGTATTAGCTGCTTTTGACTAGGGTGACTTTGCTGTCGTTGATTCCTGTCAATGTTTTCCCATGTGGAACGCTTGGCACCTCACCGTCCAGTGTGCGCCGAATACTACGGTGAACACAACCTCATTTTGGCAAAGCCGTCAACACCTTAGTCTGAGGGTCAGAAGGTATTCTCCCGGGACTTTTAGTGTCGACAGATGGATTGTTCGGAAGGCCGAGTGGTATTAGCTGCTTTTGAGTAGGGTGACTTTGCTGTCCTTGATGTAAACGCCGTTTCGGCATAGCTATAGAAACCGTCGCCCAAGGCGGGGCACACCCGGGGTCAAAACCTGACCCCTGCCTTCCAGGATTTTCGGGCCATTTCCAGGTTCAGGATCCTAGGATCCAGTTTCAAGTTATCACATTTATAAGAAGTGTTGGATTTTTCTATAAACTAGATTATTTTGGTGAAACAACTACACATAAATTGTAAAAAAAAGAAAAAAAGAAAATATTATTTTATACTTTTATTTTGCTTATTGCGGAGGCGAGGATTTTAGTGGCATATTGGTAGAACCCACTGAACCCTTCAGGATGACCCTTCCTGCTTCCTCTGTCTGTCCACAGAGATTGCTTGGCTTGTATATTTGATTTTATGCATGGGGTAAGCAATAGCCGTGGTTAAAACACCCTGATCCTTGACAGTATACATCTTTATACTTTTGCTATCTTTCTTTTCTATTTTTTTTAAATAAAATAAATAAATAAATAAAGGATCCTAATCTGCTGCCAAGGTTTCGTGTCTGTGTGTGTTGGAGTGATCTTAGTGGTGAAGACTCATTTGTGGGGTGTCATATTTCAATACTTGTTTTAGTGCTCATCCCTGCATGGCTGTGTGTATACACAACAGTGTGTGTGTGTGTGTGTGTGTGTGTGTGTGTGTGTGTGTGTGTGTGTGTGTGTGTGTACCTGACTACACTACTAACCACTGCTCATTTACATTTAGAGTGAATGCCACTGCAGCAGGAGAACAAAAGCTACTGTTTCAGCCCTTGTGACAGTGAGCCAGAAAACTGCCGTGTGCTTTTGTGTGTGTGTGTGTGTATGTGTGTGTGTGTGTGTGTGTGTGTGTGACATCCTCATTTCCCAGCTTTCTTTACAGGGACATTTATAATTGCGCATCAATTATAGATGTGCTCGTTACCTTGAGTCATTTTTCTGTCCGAATGTTTTATACATTTAAAACGCGCTCGGATCTCGGTGCTGAGACGGCATCGTCAACACCACGCCGTGGCATCATTTATTCCATAAGTCTCATTCCAGCTCTTCTTTTTTTTCTGTATTATTATTATTTATTGAATTTTCTCTCTCCTCAACCGAGCAGAAAAACATCCACGACGTTCAAAATCCCAGATTGCTTTTCTCTCACCTTGAGAACTTGCATGAAAATGAGGAATCGAACTCTTTTGATTCCATCATTTATGCTCAGATATACACTAATACCCTTTTCTTTTTTTGGTAGGGTTCAATGTGCAAGGGGATTCTGGGAGACATCTGACCCTTGTAATTAAAACCTGGGTCAGGAAAAAAAAGACAACAACAACAACAACAAAAAAAACAAGTTGCGTGTTGGCTCGTGGTTAGCAAAACTGTTACATCAGGTATAACTTATAAAACCAGCTGATGTTAGCATTCATCAATATGGAGAAATATAATCAAATTCGGAAACTCCGAATTCAATAAGATCGCTGCGACGTCCATATATTACACTTTACATTACCAGAGCTACTAGCGACTACTTTAGATTAGCATAAAAGCCCTTCGCTGAGTAGCATGACTGCAATTTAAATGATGATGCTGACGGTTGTGCGGACTGGAACCAGGCAAATGAGACGAAATAATAATAAAAAAAAAAGTTTAGCAGCGTCAAAAACTCAAATCCTTCTGATATGAAGATCGGGGAGTACAATGATACGATTGTAATGGATTGTAAAGACTTTTAAGGTGTTGTGATGTCATGCATCGGGGGTGTCCATGCCTTCGTTGTCTTGGGATCGCTTCTTTTGGTATCATTTTTATTTCAATTATTTATTAGTTAATTAATTCATTAATTAAAAACAGGTTTTAATAAAGTGTGGTTATTATAAATTGTTTTTGTAAATATACAAGCCACACATTTCCCATCACTGATCTTAAACGAGGCTCGATCTACTTTCATCATCTACCGTTGACGTATCCGGGACGACTGCGATGCGTCATGTGACGGTTTGACGGCGATGCATCCTGCACGCCTGCGTTAATTTAGTACGCGATTTGGGACACAGCTGACTGTAAAACGCGCTGCACGTATACGTTTTAACCACACGATTCGACATCCTGTTCAACTAGACA
The DNA here is from genome assembly GCA_028565875.1 of Hoplisoma paleatum. Lineage (NCBI taxonomy): Eukaryota > Metazoa > Chordata > Actinopteri > Siluriformes > Callichthyidae > Hoplisoma > Hoplisoma paleatum. The sequence goes on from JAOTRQ010095460.1 coordinate 8,936, forward strand.
ACAACGACAGAATTTAACAGCGGGGTCTGGTTTACGTGTTTAAAAAATAAATAAATCCCCTATTACAGAAAATCGGAATCCGGTCCAGAGTTTTAAGGCAAAAAAAAAAAACCCAAACGCTAATCAAAAGAAACTTTAAAGAAGTCGTTTGGATTCGTGACTTGACTGAACTTCCGGGGACGGAAACGTGAGCCGGGCTTTTATCCGGAATGCCGATCCCGAAGTGATAAACGGCGTGTTGCTAATGATGAGCGAACGAGCAGAAACTGTATTGGGGGGAAAAAATATATATATATATTTATTTCCCCTCGCGTCAGGAACCGAAAACATTCAGCGATGTCACCGTGCAAAAAAAAGGAAGCCGACTAATTGGCCCGATGTGCCCCGGCATCCTTAGAAGGTCGGTGATTTATCAATCGGGATGACGGGCCGAGCGGACAGAGGGGCTGAAATTGCCAGAGATTAATTTACAGCCCTAGAGCCCATCGTGGCGCGAGCGTGGCATAAACGCCTTGCAGCGGCTCGCTATACCGCAATTATTTCTCCGTTCCCGATGTATTTATAGTGAGCGGGTTGGGGTCGTCTCGAATTTACAGCCACCGGACAGATGTTACCATAAAGCTCTTAATGTTCCGGTGATGGACGCCAATGAAACGCCGTCCAGCCTGGCAGGATTATTGTCTATGATGCGTGTCGTCATAAAAGATCGAAACGAGCCCGGAGCCAGACGGTTCCTGGATCAAACCATCCCGAACGTGGGATTCGCATCCTGGGATGTCCTGAAGAACCGTCCTACCATCCTGGAAAAAATAACCCCCCCCATGGTATTCTAACAACAAAGAAGTAACAGGTTGTTCTGCTGATCACTATCATACAAGACAGTGCTACAATGGATAATCCCGAACGTTCTCATTTCTATGCTTACAGTTTTGGAGGTGTGTGTGTGTGTGTGTGTGTGTGTGTGTCATCCATTACATTGCAAAAAAGAAATAAACCATAAATCCAATTTAATCACTCTGCCAAATGATCCACACAATTCAATATCCTGCCTCAACGTGATTCCCTAAAGAACACGTTTAATAACGCGAGCATGCCGTTCTATCCTCTCATCAAGTCGAACATGTGTTCCAGATTGATTTTGATCTTAAACTATACCCAAAACACAAAGCTTATCATTTTTATCAAATATATGTATATATATCATCTATAGATCTAATAGAACAGTGGCTTGGGTCCACGATGTTGTGATCAGGTGTGTTGGTTTAACGTCGCGCCTGCATTTGGTTCAATCGTCGTTCGTTTGGGTCGCCACAGCGGATCAAATCTTTATCGCGCATTATAGATTTTGAATCGATAATTTTAACATTTAATAAATAAATAAATAAAATGACTTATTATTAAATACTTTTGTGCTTGTATTTTGATCTCTAATAGCGTTAAGATCTTTAACCTCCTGAGAGCCAGACTTTTCCCTGATGTGTGTTTTTTATTTCGTCTGATAATGATATTTTGTCTTTGTTTTTTTCTAAAAACGGCTTCATGTACAACGTCCTCGTATGGAGACAGTAGGTCTAAAA
>JAOTRQ010095471.1:0-10512 GCA_028565875.1 Hoplisoma paleatum
GTATGTAATGTGTGTATGTATATATATATATATATATATATATATATATATATTGTGTAATGTATATATAATGTATAATAAAAATGTGCATATATAAATTTATATATATATATATACTTATTTATTAAGTTATCTTATGGTATAAAAAATCACTAGAGTAATGACAATAATTGATTACAGAATAAATTAATAACTGTCTGTGACTCAGATGCTTTTGATTACGTTTATAAGGCCGGTGTGGCGGCGCTTGACAGATCCGGGGTGAACAAGTTCCTCAAGGTGCCGCAGGGATTCCTCTGGCTCTGATTGGCCACTTTAATCATAAGGCAGGCGAGGTGGTTCTGGTTAGGCTGCGGTCGCGGCCCCGCCCCCCCCAGAAAGAACGAGGGGCTGGGGGGCCCGGGCGTGGCACACGTCATTTTAATGAGCCTCCTTCTGGGACGCCGTAGACTTCCAAAATGGCTTCCTGCTTTGTAGGTAGGCGCGTTTGATTGTGCTCGCTCAGGCGTCCGTGGTGTTCCCGTGACGGAGATGATCAAGACAGATTAGAGAGGCATGAAGAATCAGAGCCAGCTGCTGGAGTTAAAGTCCCCCCAAAAGAGCCCCAAACACAACTTGCGACCCTACAGAGCCCCCTTATTTTCTTTCCATTGAAAGAGAAAGTGTGCTGGGAGAGAGAGAGTCTCTCGAAACAATTGATTCTAAATGGTCCCTGGAGTTTATGATATAAACCCAATCAATTCCAGGTACAGAAGAGTTGGGACGCTTAGAACAAGCCTGAAGATCTGAGGTGTGTAAACAGTACCATATAAAGGGCCCGGGACCACATACGTAACGTTTGAACTGGTCTCCTTTATCCCCCCGGAGCTTTACACACAGAATCAATGATGAATAAAACAACCCCAAAACATCCCACAGCTCCCAAGTTTGTGACAGAAGTGAAGAATAAAGTGCTCTTTCTCCTGACTGGTGTTGGATCCTGGGCGGCGCTTGGCGAGGCTCCGGGGCCCGGCGTGTTTAGTTTGAGATAGATCCACGGCGAGCTCCGACATTCCGGAGCGCTGCCTCGGGCGAGAGAGAAATGGGAAATGACAGATGAGGAGTGTAACGAGGGTTCATGTGTAATTAGGCTCTGATGAGGCACATGCCTGAGTCCGAGTTTATTCAGGGACGCCCTTCTGATGGACTCCGAGGAGGAGGAGGAGGAGGAGGAGCGATTGAGGAAGACAGAGGCATGTTTTCACTCACAACATTAACACACATTTTCTCCATTTCCTTTTGGCGGGAGGAGAGGCGGAACGCCATTGTGTGAGAGCGCCGCCAACACACCTATTGTCGATACACTCATTCCACTATGCACATCAGGGGTCCAGGGTTCAACGATCATAACAAAGGCAAGAGCCAAATAGTTATTTTGCTGTTACTATTATTAAAATGTTCATTTAGCAAGAGCTTTTACAATAACGTCCGGGCAAGCAACAGAAAACAGCACACACACAAACATGGAATATGTAAAATACATCAAATAAAACAATAATAGAAAATACATTTACAGAAGTCAATAAATAGTTTATTATATTATTATTATTATTATGTAATAAAGATAACCTAACTGTCGTGACGAATTGTATGGGGGATAAAATAAAATTAGGCGCTCCATAAAAGAACAAATTTTTCTATTTTCTATTTTGACCGTAAAGCATCTGCGTTTTTAATTTCTATTTTATTTCATTTGTACAAATTTGCACTCGATATTGTGAATCGTACCGCATCGTGGGTGGTCTGTATCGTTACATCTATAGGTTTAACTCAAAATTGTGCAAACATAGTTTGTGCAATAAAAAAGATGCAAATTTTTTTTAATAAAATAATTAAAACCCAAATACATTTAAAAAATCATTACAAATACACTATTTTACATTTTAAGCAAGAGATAAATAAAATAAATTTCTTAAAGTCTGAAAGTTTATTCATCCATGATCTAGTGTTACCAGAGTTAAATTCTATTTACGAAGGCGATTTTACCAAACACCTGAACAGGTCGCCTCTCCAGTTGCAGGGTGCAGAGGCACACACATTTTTATTACTCACTTTTATGTCACCGACTTTATTCTTTATTTTATTCTTTATTTATTTATTATCTTTTATGTAACTGAGCTTCAGCAAAGGAAAGTCTTTATTTGTCATGCCAATAAAGTTTATTTCGAGAGTGTGCGTGTGTATGTGTGTGTGTGTGTGTGTGCGTGTGTGTTATGTACTGGTGACCTGTACCAGGTGTTTCCTGTATTTCCCTCCTTGTGATTTAAACCCTCGTGACCCCGATGAAGTGAGAATGTTTTCACCACACCCGTTCTGTCATTTATTTATATTTTGAATTATTTATTTTGATTACTGGCGATATTATCAGTTTTATTATTGCTTACTATCATATAATATCATTCATATTTCTGTTCTGCTTGTTACTTACTCATATTATATTTTGTTATATATATATATTTTACCCTTCAGTCGAATTCGACCCTGGGTTACTCTTACCATCCGTTACCAATCCCCAGAGTATCTTGGCAATTCCATTTTACGGGGTAGGTTGCCAGGTCTTTCCCCAACCCTGTATCTTGTGTCTGACTACGGGACAATTTACACATTTCCGATAAACCTAGTGCATGTTTTTTGGACGGTGGGAGGAAACCGGAGTACCCGGAGCAAACCCACGCTGACACGGGGAGAACATGCAAACTCCGCACAGAAAGTCCCCAGCCCGACCCGGGGGGATGGAACCCGGGACTTCTTGCTGTGAGGCGACAGTGCTGTAACCACTCAGCCACCGTGCCACCTCCTAAGATATATATATATATATATATTCTCGGCTCCACTCGTTGGAATACCTCAAAAGTCGAGTCGAGTTGTGCAACAGAAGCTAGTTTACTAGCTTTTTACTTAACAGATGTTGTTTAGCTAATTGTTTTCCAAAAAGGTAACGTGCGGTTCCTCTGCGCTTTCTGCACGTTCCAATAACATTTATAACAACGTTTCAAATGTAAACAAGTACTTATCTTTATTATATGATCCTTGCTTTGTTTGCAAAAAATCACCTAAAAGGACTTTTAGCTTCTCAAGCTAAATGCGAAAGCCATTTAGCTTAGCAGTTAGCACCGGTAACACTTCAGAAAAAAAGTATTAAGTGAATCAAATTAAATTAGACACGCTGCGTGCAGAAGCTAAACATCACAAAAAGAAGTTTAGTGATTAGCTAGATTTAATCCAGCTAGTCAACCTACATGGTAAAAAAAAACCTTTTGGGTTAACAAAAGTTAATCGGGTTATGTAGATGACGTCAGAGGGAACTACCATACCCACCGCACCAGATCATTTTTCATGAAAGCTTTCTCTCCCTGCAGCGCCCCTCTGTCTGCGGGAGGTCAAACATGCACAAAATCAGCCTTAAAAGTGCCTGAATTCAGTTTATAATCTCCTCCAAAGTTCAGAAAGCGCAAGTCTCTTCTACTTCAGGAGGTCAAACATGCACTTTCAACAGTTTCTACAGCTCCAGACTTCCCCAAAGTCTTTAAAGCAGTTCCTTCCTGAATATCCTTACTCCATTTCTGTCCTTTTCCTTTTTTAATTCACAGCAATAGACGGATTTGAGTGTTCTAGTTCGGTGCCGTGAGTACTGTCTTTTGTGTGTTTTTTTTTTAAGTACTGTTTTTTTTTCTCTCCCCGTTTTTTTTTCTGAAATTTCCATGTCAGGTAAAAGTTCATCCGGAAATGTGTCCTGAAGTCAAAGAGAAACTCATCCTTCAGGTACGAGTCTGTATTTAAGGTACAAATTCTGAGTTCAGGTGAGAGTCTGTTGTGCAGGTTGGGGTTCGTGGGTAATATATACGAGTTCTTCTCTTGGTAAATTTGGGGCTCAGGGAATAAACTTCTAGCCGAATTTGTTTAGTGCTTAAACAGTTTGTTTCTTTTGCCAAGTTCACGCTTCACGACTTTCACTATATAGTTAATCTCTCTCTCTCCTCTCTCTCTCTCTCTCTCTCTCTCTCTCTCAACAAATTCGATTCCAATTTCATGTGATTTACTTTAGTGTTACGTTTTAATTGTTCTAATTTTACTATCATTTTTTTTTTTAGGAAAGACGTCCGACAGTTTACACACAGGACCTGATTCGTCTATTGGGCACAATACCACGTCCCCCTCTTTATGTCTTCATGTTATGTCACTGATCTATACGTGGCAGTTGGCCCGGTCTCCCAAACTACACCATTGTTTGATGAAATAACATCTAAAATGGAGATGAGATCGTCTGTCCCACAGTAAGTCGAAGGTTAAGACATATTCGTTTCATCAAGGAGAAACTGACATCCTGCTGGAAGTTTAGGGATTACACTGCAGATGACTGGGGTCCACTTGTTTCTGATCAAGCTCCCTTTCAGATGACTGTCCGGGGGAAGAGAAGGTGAACGCTACGACAAGTGTACGTATATGTATTATGACAGATCTGCATTATCTTATTGGCTACGGTTCGACACCTGTCACTGAGCCAAAGTCGGGAATCAATTGGTGTAGCGTGAACTAGGCATTGATCTTTATCTCAGGAATTAAATTCTATTTCGGGTGCAAAACAGCTTTGTCTTTTTTGTTTGACTCCTTGGTAAAGGTGTCGCTTTTATTTCAGGTATAAATTCGTAGCACAACTGTTTTGAATTTCTGGCTCAGACGTAGCGTGGTTAACAGTTTATCGTCTGTTAGATCCGAGTCTGTACATCATTTCTGTTTCAGACAAATTTAAATGTAAAATAATAAAAAAAAACAATTCTCGTTACAGGTCTGGTTGCAGCTTTGTGGGCGCAGGTTAGATTTGTGTCCCAGATTAAGGGTTGTTGAAATAATCATACTGCCGATATCATATTTTATCAACAGCTACAGAAGCTTTGATGTAATATTTAATATTAAATGTCACAACAACCCTCAGAATGGCTGCTTGTGGGTGCAAATTTGTTTCTCAGCTTGTAGTTTGTATCTCGAGCGAGTGTCTCGCTCACAGGTAAACCTCCCTGCGTGATAGTGTCAGACAGGACGTGGTTTTGAAGTCTCCGCCGACCGCCCTGGTGAGCGGAATGTCCTCGCGTAGATGAGGCAGGTCTGAGTCCTCGCTGAGACGATGGTTCCCGAAGCCGGCGCTGCTGAACGTGTCGTATGACGCAGACGTCATCTTGCGGTTCAGCAGATTCCGGTTGTGGTCGCCGATGTTCCTGTTGCGGTCGCGGTGCCTGCGGGATGCCAGGGGGTCGCCGTTGGCAAGCGGACTGCGTGTGTCATCGGCTCCGCCCCCTCCGCTGCCCTGATCCGAGCCGTCCCCTTCTTCTTCTTCGTCTTCATCCTGGTCGCTGTTGTCGAGGTTGTTGTTGTCATCGCCCGGTGATGAGAAGCTGGATAGTCGCGGCCGGGTCAACACCCCGCCGTGGAGTTTCCGTGGCGACCGCACGGGCATCCAGCAGGTGTCCGAGTGTCCGAACTCATCACAGTCGCGGGTGCACTTTCCTGTCAGGGTGACATCAGGGAGCTGCCGTGAATCTAAAAGTCAACAGAGGAAATATTTAGCAAAACCTCATCTACTGTAACCAGTGCGCAGTTCTATTTTAGGTCACAGAGGGGCACTGAGCAAATTCACTAAACACCTAAACAGAGCTCCAGTCTGCAGGTTTCATGTTGTAAAATTTTCTGACATCGCTGCCGCTACAGTGCCGTCATTTTCCTTTTATAGTTCTGTTACTAGGTTATGTGTATCGCAAAGGGTTCTGTCCTCGTTTGTGTTTACCCTCCGGTTTTATTGACGAGAGAGAAAGTTTGTAGTTTTAGATTTTATCTGATCGATATCTAACAACAAATGTTTATTATATTATAATCTTATAAATGTTGGATGAACGAAACATCATTAACATCAAGGTACCGTTATATGCAGCTTCCAAGCTCGAGCTGTCCAGTGTTTCGATGACTATAGTGTTCCCCCTTGTGGTATGTGTCAGTACTTAGTATTTTACTTACTACTTAGTATTTTGGGTCATTTCGATTGTAGTTTTAAACATTTTAGACAATTTTTGTCATGTGATTTTATAATAATAATTGAATTTTATTTAGGAGCACTTTACATGACACACAAGGAAATTTTACAAGTAAAACAATGAAACTTTAATAATAATAATAATAATAATAATAATAATAATAATAATAATAATAATAATAATAATAATAATAAATAGTAATAGACTAAAACGAATAAAGACAATGGTATCACTAAGAAATAGGAATTATTTTCATTGTGTTGTTGTTGTCTGGGTTACACGGTGAGACTTTGCTTAGTTTCAGGACGATCTGTGATGTCATTATTTGTTTATTTGATTCCCTCCTGACATCGATGTTTTTTTTTCAAGAGGCTCCGGATTCGAGTGATTTTCATCCCGACGTGTGATAGAGAGGAACATATTTTATGGGTGGAATTTACCACGATGTTTGTGTTTGTGTATGTGTGTTTAAATCAGACGCATTCTACTGGGGTAAAAGAGACACAACGTTAGTGTTACTCATCTAGTGTTACTCATTTTAACGTAAGTGTTCTAAAGTTAAAAAGACCCACATAGAATTTGGAATGACCTTTTTATATGTAAATAGACCAAGACAGAGAGAATCACGGGGACACGGTGAAAGCAGAAACAAGAACTAAAATAAGAACTTTAGGGGTGGTAAGAAGCTATTGAGTCGAGTCCACATACTGGTGAAGGGAAACATCAATAAAAAGTTCCTCTTATTTTTAGGGATTTTTAGGAAACTCAAATTAGGGGCTAGAATCAACCATGAAGGACAAAATATGAAATAAAAAAACCTGATAGAATAATAATGGAGTGGCAGATTGCAGGAAGACGAATCTACATGCCAGCCGTCTTGTTACTGTGATCCATCTCTCAGTCCTTCAACCACCCCCCCCCCCCCCCAATTGGTGAAACATGTACATTACATCATAACATCCCTGACCCTGACTGCATGCTTTGTGCAGTTTGCGTAGGGTGTAACCCCCCCGGCTGCAACATACGTACCGTTCTCCACATGTTCCTCCTCTCCGACGCTTCCTTCCGGCGTGGTTCTCTCGTACCCGTCTTCCGGGAGAGACAAGACGCCGATCTTACTGCTCTTGCTGCTCGGCGTCTCTGACTCGTCCACTCCACTGTCATAGCAACCAGGGTCCGTCGCTACGGAAAACGTCACCCTGCGCTGGGGCTGCAATGACACACACAGGGTCGGGTTAGAGACGCTACACCAATGTTAGGGTTCAAGTCTATGGAATAAGACCCATGACACTGTCACCGGTTTACTACTGCTCCTTCCTTGGACCCCTTTTTGATCGACCGATCTTGTTTGACTTCTTTGAGGATAAAATGTTCACTTTATGACCAATAAATCCCACCCACTAACAAGCACCATGTTGTTTTCATGTAGGCGGCTTTTTAAATAAAAAGCAAGAAAGTGCAATTTCTCGTCAGCCTAGGTCACACACATACACACAAACACACACACACACACACACACACACACACACACACACACACACACACATTCATTTTTAAGAACTTCTAAAGTCAAATATTTCAACAAAACTGCATTTGAGTGTTAAATGATTGATCATTAACATTGTTAAAATGATATTACGTATGTGTGTGTGTACGTCCCGGTTCTGGTATTAGAGGTGCATGAGAATGCACCCCTGTTGGGTGGAGGGGTGTGTGAAGATAGTGACAGTGATTGACAGAATAGCACTTGTGGGAGGTAGCGAGGAAGCGAGGGGGTGGTTGTTAATTGAATGAGGTAATTAACGGAGGGTCTCTCCATCTGGCAGATAAACAAATTAACGTTAATGAAGTGTCACAGACTGACAGCAGAGTGGAAGATGGGAGGAAGAAGAACATGAAAGACGGTTCCACCATCACAAATTACGTGGTGCGACTGACTAAAGTCTGTTAAATCTCAAGACTCGGTACAGGTCTTAGTAGAGGACTCAGTACAAGACTCAGTACAGGACTCAGTACAAGACTCAGTACAGGACTCAGTACAGAACTCAGTACAGGACTCAGTACAGGACTCAGTACAGGTCTCAGTACAGGTCTCAGTACAGATCTTAGTAGAGGACTCAGTACAGGACTCAGTACAGAACTCAGTACAGAACTCAGTACAGGACTCAGTACAGGTCTCAGTACAGGACTCAGTACAGGTCTCAGTACAGGACTCAGTACAGAACTCAGTACAGGACTCAGTACAGGACTCAGTACAGAACTCAGTACAGGACTCAGTACAGGTCTCAGTACAGGACTCAGTACAGAACTCAGTACAGGACTCAGTACATAACTCAGTACAGGACTCAGTACAGAACTCAGTACAGGACTCAGTACAGGTCTTAGTAGAGGACTCAGTACAGGACTCAGTACAGGACTCAGTACAGGACTCAGTACAGGACTCAGTACAGCACTCAGTACAGCACTCAGTAGAGGACTCAGTACAGGACTTGGTTAAAGACTCAGAAGAGGACTCAGAAGAGGACCCAGTAAAGCACTTAGTACAGGACTCAGTACAGGACTCAGTACAGGACTCAGTAGAGGACTCAGTACAGGATTTGGTTAAAGACTCAGTACAGGACTCAGTACAGGACTCAGTACAGGACTCAGTAGAGGTCTTAGTACAGGACTTGGTTAAAGACTCAGAACAGGACTCGATATAGAACTCAGTAGAGGACTCAGAAGAGGACTCAGTACAGGACTCAGTAGAGGTCTTAGTACAGGACTCAGTAGAGGACTCAGTACAGGACTTGGTTAAAGACTCAGAACAGGACTCAGTACAGAACTCAGTACAGAACTCTGTACAGGACTCAGTAAAGGACTCAGTACAAGACTCAGTACAAGACTCAGTAGAGAACTCGGTACAGAACTTGGTACAAGACTCAGTACAGGACTCAGTAAAAGACTCAGTAGAGGACTCAGTAGAGGACTCGGTACAATACTCTTTACAGAACTGGTATTGGTTTGCAGTACAAAGACTGAAGTTGCAGAGCTGGTAATACTCAGTTTATTACTCAGTTTATTACTCAGATTATTACTCTGTGCATTACTCAGATTATTACTCAGTTTATTACTCAGATTATTACTCTGTGCATTACTCAGTTTATTACTCAGATTATTACTCTGTGCATTACTCAGTTTATTACTCTGTGCATTACTCTGTGCATTACTCTGATTATTACTCTGTGCATTACTCTGTGCATTACTCAGATTATTACTCTGTGCATTACTCAGTTTATTACTCAGAATATTACTCTGTGCATTACTGTGTGCATTACTCAGATTATTACTCAGATTATTACTCTGTGCATTACTCAGTTTATTACTCAGTATATTACTCTGTGCATTACTCATATTATTACTCAGATTATTACTCTGTGCATTAATCAGTTTATTACTCAGATTATTACTCTGTGCATTACTCAGTTTATTACTCTGTGCATTACTCAGTTTATTACTCATATTATTACTCTGTGCATTACTCAGTTTATTACTCACTGTATTACTCAATGCTAAACTATTATTAATAGCTTTCAGTACAGAGACTGAAGTTACAGAGCTGTCTTAAAACCGTTTACTCCAGAACACTAACATTAAAATGAGTAACACCGTCACTAACGTTGAGTTTATTTTATTTATTTATTTTTGTTTATTGGTTTTAGTCTATTATTATTTATCATTACGATTACTGTTTTATTGTTTTACTTCTTGCAAAGTGTCCTTGTGTGTCATGAAAGGAGCTCCTAAATAAAATTCAATTATTATTCATTTAAATTCACATGACAACAATTGTGAATTTTGCGGGTGACAATCACTCAGCGTTTGTCTTCTAGGGTTAAGTTTGGCAGTGGACATAAAAATGTGTATTTTAATCTGACATAGCAACTGTGTGTGTGTGTGTGTGTGTGTGTGTGTGTGTGTGTGTTTGTGTGTGTGTGTGTGTTCTTGGTCTGGCAGTAGTCGGTATCTCAGTATCTAACAAAACCGGTGACCTAGGCAGTCTCATTGATGGACGTATGGTCCGATGCAACCGAACATTCATGCCAAACAGAACTGAATCCGCTTCCAAGATCAAAAGCAAACGACATTAAAAGGGTCCTGATGAAGCGCCGGGTGTCCGACACGACCCTGTCCGGGATGAAGCTGTTATTAAACACACAAATGAATGCATAAATGACTCCATTATTACTGGTTTATAGTCCAGAGAGCTGGACATGGAGAGTGAGACTGTAATAATAATAACTCCATCACTCCAGTCAGTTTAACTGGGTGAGTCATATTGCTTCAGACAAAACTTCACGAAGGACATGATTCCCCAGAAAGGTCACACCAACTCTGTGTGTGTGTGTGTGTGTGTGTGTGTGTGTGTGAGAGAGAGAGAGAGAGAGAGAGAGAGAGAGAGAGAGAGAGA
>JAOTRQ010095482.1:0-10510 GCA_028565875.1 Hoplisoma paleatum
AATGTTACTGTTGGCTGAGGGAAAGATTTTCTCATCTGTGCGGTTTGATTAGCTGCCTTAACCCATAACTGGTCGCCCTGTGCACCGTGTCTAGGGCTGTCCAACGCACCGGGCACAAGAGCTCACTGCAAGGTTGTGTTAAAATGCAAAGTGGTGAAAAAAGTATTGTGATTTAATGTTAATGTTCTGAAGCCATACTGAGGTGATGTTTTTCATTATATGGTTGTGCAGGGTGATTAGAATTGGTGATCAAAACATCCGACAACTAGTTAGACAATATATTTAAAAACTTTCGACATAGCATTTAAAAGATTTAAGAGTTTGTTGTTTTAGGGGTAAATGTGCAGAATTATCTTAAATGCGTCATCTTAAATAATCTTTAACGTACAGGAAGGCGGTGTAAACATTATAACAATCGAATTGGTTGTATAAATGTTCTCCAAACAGTTCAACAGTGAATTAATCAAAGGCATGATTTTAGGTTTGGGGCAGGATGTGCACAGTTTATGGATTGTTAGATATATGTTCAGTACAAAACTAAAAGTCATCACGAATTGAAGATATTTGGGGGACTGGGGAATCCATCATGGCAGCAGTGAGAATATGGTTGTGTCATAATGTTCCGTCAGCAGTGTAATAACGTTAACAATTACAGCACGTTTAGAACAGTGTGTTATGTTACAGTGCATTCCGTTTCCATTGGACATCACGTCTCGCTGGCTTACAAAACGGTTTTTTTGATGGATGGAACAGTCGTCCATGGCGTGATCTGAATTATTGCAGGACTTGAAGAGAGTTAAATAAGTTGCATTATAGTACTTTGAGTAAGTCTAGTCTACAGCAAACACTTTGCACTACCTCCAGAAGATGAGGAGGTGAGTTTAAAGATTAAAACAGCAAAAACTTTTTTTCCTTGTTCGTGGTTCATTCATTCACAAGCCTCACAAAGAATGAATTCAAGCCACATAATACAGTGACGTCTAGTATGACATGGGGACGATTCTTACACCATAAAATCTACCTGTGGATATCAGAATACTTGAAGAGGTCATGTTGCCTGTTGCGACATGTTTTTCAGCAAAACTATGACCTCATATCGAGATAAAACATTTTATTTGCCGGCTCTCCAATGCACGACTTGTATTTATCTGGTTTATTTTTTTTTATAAGAAAACAAAGTCCTCTTTCTTGCTGCCTGGGGGACGTCCATCTCTGTCTCGAGTCTTTGGTCCGGCGGGGTTGTAAACGGAGCAGCAGGCAGATGAGCAGAGGCTGAGGGTCGCCCACGTCCAGTGTTGAAGGTCCCGCCTTTAGAGCCGCAAATAAAGTGAAAAAGATTTTACTTTATAGTCTAGTCTTTATATAATCCTCATTTATTTTTAGTTCAGCTGTGTAGAAAGTTCTATATCTCAAATAATAACCCTTTGTATGCTCTTAACTGACTGCAGCTTTTAAAAATGAGAACAAAAAATGGATAAGAAGCCGTTTCCATTACCCAAACTGTAAAGTGGAGTTTCATCCTTCAACCCTTCAGTGATTTTTGCTTCGGCTCGGGTTCAACTGTGCAACTTTGGAAAGCTGCTGAACAGCCGGTCCATCGTACTTACAACGATAAAGCAGCCCACATGTAAATGTGTCATTAAATTCCATGTCAATACAGATGTGTCGTAATCTCCGAGCTACAGATCAGTGCTGTTCCTTTTAAAAAATTTAATGCCTTTTGAATAAAGTGAGCTAAATATAGTTTTGTCTTTAAGCTATAAATGACGATAATATTCAGATTTAAATGTGAACTAGCAGACGACTATTACAGTCTACATTACAGTCTAAGAAATGAGGCCTGACACCATTAACTGGAATTAATTCTACATAACTACCCCAAAACGTGCAGTGAAAGACATAATTACACACACTAGGGGGCAGCAGTGAGCACCATGTAGTTGGACGACTCTAGACACAGAACCTATGGAAATTGAATGGTTCGATGCTTCGTTTAAAGACACATTTTGGTCGTGTTCGACTCTTGGAATCGAACCGGCAACCTTCTGATAAAAAACACAGTTCTCTAATAATCAGGCCAGATAAATAGGTTAACTGAGGTCCTTCTGATTACCAGTCTTGTACCTTTTTAATATGTATATATAACACAAAACACAACACTGCATATCTGGTCTGTAGATCACTTCATCTTTTTCATTTTTGCTTTTTTCGACAATTCTTTTACAATCTTACCAGAACAAATAGCCACACTATAATAGAAATGTAATCTAAATTACGTGGGCTAAGTAAATGCCGAATAAACATGTTCATTTAGCACTTGGCAGCGCCTTCTACTTAACAGATGGCATCAGAAAATATTCCGTAGTGTGGGATCTAGTCATCTGCTGTTCTTCATGCCAAGGTTACCTGGAACCACTAGCGGAGCTGGCACTGACAACTAACAGATCTCGGCGGTTCAGGTCTGTAGCCTTTGCACACACAAAAAAGGTACACGAACACAGAAGGTTCGAAGCTGTTCGAGTTCGGTACTAATGAAGGAGGTGAGAGAACGAGGAGACTCGTCTAAACCGGGTTCTGAGTCTCTGACGCTATTCATGGGGCAGGTGGACAGGATGAGAATAAAAGAGATCAGAAAGAGAGAGAGAGAAAGAGAGAAATGTGTTTGACAAATCTGGCATATATCTATACACGTCGGCACCGGGGCAATAGTGGAGAGTCTTTATGATTCATAGTGGATGCTTACTGCATCATGTACGTCTGACAGGCCAGAGAGTTTTTTGTGCACAATATCTCTCCAATTCCCCTCCGAGGGCATATCACACGGACAAAAAAACACTTTATACACATTACTGTGTAAACCCAGAGGGAAGCTGAGTTAAGGCAGGGTTGTTTACACTTAGCCTCCTCAGCTTTTCGTGCCCTGTATTTTCTATGGGTTCTGGTAAACTGAAGGTAATTCTTGTACACCGGTCTATAATATTAAATAATCTCCAGAGTGGAATAGGCTTGATGTTGAAGATTCCGCTGTAGTTTTATGGTTATGGCGCTGGAGGAGTCAACTTTAAGCATTAAGGGTATTGCTCAAGGCCTCAGAAATGGCAACCCGGCAGTATTGGGGCTTAAATTACTCACCTTTTGATTTCTAAGTTAAACTAGGACTATTGCTTACTATCTTTAAGTCCTGTTAAATAACAGGCGGCTGATAAAAACAATTACAACCTTCTGATTCTCAGATGTTGATAGCTGTGCGCATATACAGCCGGATGTCCCGGGTTTGATTCCTGGGTAGGAAGGGTTTTTTTTTGTGTGGAGTTTGCATGTCTTCCCTTCCCGTGTCCTTACAGATTTACTCCGGGTAGCTGTCACAGTCCAAATACATACAGGTAAAGCGACTAAAAAAAACCCTAAATCGTCTACGACTGTGTTCGATGTGATTCGTGTATGAACGTTGAACATTTCCTGTCATATATACGACCCCAGGGGGTTAACAAACATGACGTTGAAATGCTCGATAAAAAAATGAATTGTATGTCATGACAGCTGCCCCACGAGAGACTACAATATATGAATTAGGCCTGTTGAGTTGGCTGAAAAGGTTGAGATCAACTATTTTCCTGACTGGGTTGTGGCTGCAGTTTGTGGAAGGTTTGCCTCAAGGTTTGACATTTTACTGCAACTAAAAGAACCGCAATAAAGAAACAAGAGGGACCACAGCATGGAGAGCGAATCAAGAGCAACACCACATGGTTTGTAAATGTGTAAGCTATAATGTTTGGATAATGACAGAAAGACAGACTTTTATATGAGTTTATTAGTGTTTATGAGGTAGGACAGTAGGATTTGTTATTCATTTGCAAATCAACCTTTTACACTTATAGTATCCCTATATTAAGAATGGTCTGAGATTGATTCCCGAGCTGGGTGGTCGTTATGTTTAGAGCTTTTACATCATCCACGGTGTAAGTCTTGATATTACCCACAGACAGTCCATGTAGTGTCAGACCATGCCAGATTGCTAGACGTTTAAAACATACTGACGTAGGAGAACATGGCATGTACTCAATCTGGCACAGACCAATAGAAAAGGCTTCTGGTTACACCGTTTAATAAATAGAATCCACTCCATTGTTGATATACATACGATGAGCGTGCTGGGATTTCAACTGGACATGGTAGAACAATGGTAATGGGTAGATTGGTCCAGCAAAGTCATCGTAAAATTAAACACAGTAATAGGTCGCAACTCATTCATAATGTGTAGAAAATCTTGGTAGCAAATATGTACAGAACCCTGGATGGAGTCAAATCTGAATTTCCTGGGGTGTGGGAGGGTAGGGGGGTGTCCTAATATTTTGGCTGATTCATGATGCTTCTTGTTACCAGCCACCTCTGTTCAGATGATATATGTTCAGAATTAGAAGTAGAATTGCGTGGTTCCGTTCATATAAGCGAATGGTAAAACAAGATGTCAGCGTCATACTAAACAAAGAATTGAGACCTTTAATATAAAGTGTAAATAAATATAGTCGCCGTCATCGCAGAAGGAAACCTGCATGTACAGCTCACAGCTACAGTAGATGAGAAATGTGTTCAAGAGCATCTTTTGATCAAACGCTGTGGCTTTTAATAACATTGGAATTCATCACTTTTCATGCCACTTTCAAGCCAGTTCCCTCGGAGCGACTCGTATTTAAGGGTCTCACCGGTACGCCACCATGGTGGCTGAAACTTAATTCAAAACATCTTAAAGCTAAACCCAAGATGATGTTCACGTTCTTGATCTTTAACAGCAAAAGGGAATCTGTTCATCACATGTGGACACATTACATGTGTAGTGAGGAGCTTAAAGACAACGTATACATCATTATACATAAAAGTAATCATCACAGAACTCCAAAAACAACGTTAGATATAGAAATAAGCTATTATTACATTATTATTACTAATAGGATACATATATAAAATTATTAACTGCTGTTGTCTATTGTGTCGTACTAACTGTATTTTATTATTTTGCTTATTTCATGTAATTATCATTCAATTAATGGTTAGTAAATATGAAATGAATTAAATGTTTACAAATATTATTAAAAGAAATAATTACCCTATAAATAATAACATTACTCTTACTACTACTACTACTACTACTACTACTACTACTACTACTACTACTGCAAATAATATTATTATTATTATTATTATTATTATTATTATTAATAATAATAATAATAATAATAATAATAATAATAATAATAACAGTCACAATTTATATAGTGCCTTTCAAGAACAATTTACAATCATAACACGGCAAAGAATGTGACAATATTTTAGAGTGAAAATGCAAAAAAAGCTTTCAATAGATGTAATAGAGAAAATATAATGATGGAGGTAAAGACTTCCACCGATGAGGGGCAGCAAAACTAAAAAAGCTGCCATCAACAGTTTTCAGTTTTACTGTAAATAATTGCCACTGCCTGTAATAGACACTAATGGGACGATCGAACTATGTGGGTGGGTTTTAAAATATATGTACAGTACTTTTTACATTTTCAGTATTTAACAGACACTTTTTTTTCCTGAGCGACTTCCTACTATACTAGGAAACATTACCTACTCTACTATATCTGAGGTAGACAACAGTTTACAACACAACATCTGAAAAACCTTGTTAGTGAGTTAGCATATGTGCTTAAGAGGTTCAGACAATGGACAATAGAGGCTCGTTCCACCATTGGCAGATAGAGAGGTGTCTGTACAGAGTGCATGATTGAAAAAGGGTTTAGTTAATGGCTGCACAAGTGTCGGAGGAGGTGTAGGCAGCAATAAACCCATCTTGACCGCAATCAGGGATCCCCAAAAAGCAGAAGACACATTGTCTACACAAAATCAGGGAGAAAATTGGTGAAAATGAATAATTAACCCAGTGAACCGTGTAGTTTCACGGCTACGGTTAAACCATGAAGTAGCAAAATGAGCATTAATTCATAGTAGAACTGAAATAATTTATTGTATTACTGGAGAATTTAGCAACTACATTAGTATAATGTTTTATAATAAATTATAAGTCGTCAAGTTATAAGTGGGACAGTGTAGCCTAGTGGGTAGAGCGTTGGGCTAGGAACCCAAAGGTTGAATATTCAAATCCAGGCTCTACTGCACAGCCACTGTTGGGTCCTTGAGCAAGACCCTTAACCCTGTCTGCCTCAGGGGCGCCGTACGTTGGCTGACCCTGCACTCTGACCCCCAACTTCCAGACAAGTTGGGATATGCGAAGAGAAACATTTCATTGTACTGTACATCTGTATATGTGTAATGACGAATACAATTGAATATATTTATTATTTTATCTATCTTTGCCGGATCGTGACCATGTCGCCGGTTTACCACTGTTCTTTTCTTTGATCATTTCGGATTAATATTGTCCCAAAAACATTATTCCAGACATCCTGGCCTTTTTCTACGTGTTTTCTGACCAGCTTTAATCTTGCACTGATTGATTGATTTGAATAATTGCACAATCTTTTGCGTAATATTTACAACTTGTGCACCCAGGTTGAGAAACTGGATTTTCCACACTAGTCCAAACTCCATGGTTCAGGAACCCTTGTGTTGTTGGTTGGCAAGATGCCATCCTAGTCAGGAGTGCACTGTAGTGCCGGTCATAAGCCAAGATGCACAGGAAGGGCATCCAGTGTTAAAAAATAAAAATAAAAAAACATCAAATCAACAACAATATTCACTACAATCTACTGTGACCCTTAAGGGGAGCAGCTGACTAGATCTACTTATATAAGCTCCCATTCTCAGTTCTGTACAAAAGAAGCTCAAGGGTTCTTTTGTTAAAAGATTTTCACAAGGATGCAATCAAGGTAAGAAGAATTGCCTTTGCTGCTAAAATAAATACTACACATTGTCTGTTAATGCCAATTTGCATAATGCTGTATTGTGAGCAAAGTGTATGATGTATATAAAAAGCAAGCAAAAAAAGAGAGCACACCTGTCTTTGGACTGTAAAGGGAATCTGATTGTAGATAATTGGAGTCCTTTAGCCAAAATGAAAAGCAATGCGGCATAGCGATATGCAGTACGGAATTTTAATTGTAGTTAAATTGATGTAAACGGTTGTGGAGATGGGCAACAGTCAGAGGCGGTGGAGTGAAAGGGCTGATGGGAGCTGAAATCTGTGTTCAGAATGCCGACTTTCTGCAAGGTCTCTTGCATATTGACAGGCGGATTAAACAGAAGAATGGCCGGCAATGACATGAATGCATATGCACCCTGTCTATTCCGTCAGTATATTATCAGCTATAAGAAGTTAATGAATGTTTTCCTGTCTGCTGTGTGGAAATAAATATCAATAGAATTGCATAATTAATTTACCCCAACAGGAGCTTTGAGACGATCAGGGTGAAGCTCTGGTACCTCTGAGCCAGTCATTATTCAGTGTCACTGTCTCAACGTGATGTCTGAAGAATCAACATAATGTGAAATATGGTGACCAATTTAACCAATATTAATAGCTGAATATAAGCACATAACAGTTGTGACTAAGCAGGGAAGCTCGATGGAAGCTCGACGATGGTAAACTGCCCTGAGATTGAAATGAGTAATGCATATTTGTTTCAGATGGTCCTGTAATGGAAACAAAGCAACAACCAAAAAAAATCAATAGATAATCTAGTCTGCATTTTAAAAGCAAGTATTGCTTTTACAATATCTTTTTTTTTTTTTACCACATGGTGCATGATTGATGCGAGATGCTGAGCTTTAAACGGTGTGCACGACTGTTTCTAAATTGAATGTTAATTTGCTAGTGAATTGTGTATTTAAGGAGAAAAACAGTCACACATATTATACAAATTATTCTTCTTGTAAATGCAGGTAGAACCCATAATTACACACTAGCACTGGCTCAATACTATTGTTTCGTTTGGTTGTTTGATATTGATACTGCGAGACAGATACAATCTTTTCTCCTCTCGAACATCTAAGCAGAACTTTAACATTATCCAACTTGTCGTTTATGTTGATTTATGATGATGTGATGAATTTGGATTTGTTTGCTTTGCTTTAGATGTAATATGTGCAAATTAATTCATATACAGTGGTTACAGTTTGTATAGCTATAAAACTAGGTCTAGATGAATGTCTTTGGTTCTAGTGTTCGTCTTTTGTAGTTACAGTATAAATTGGTCCAATAGGTCTCATTAACTGGGACGCTATCTAGAAAAGGGTCGGAAAGGATGAGGTACACTTTAACACAGATTTTCCTACTTATACTTATTTTTTTTCTTTCTGATATCCAATGAACAAGGCAACAAACAGCAGAAGCAGTTTATTACATGCTTACCGACTCACATATAGGGGTAATGTAGGTTATCTAATTCTCTTTCTAGCATGTTTTTGAAGACGATAAACATCTAATCACTAATGATCAGGGGTATCCTGAGATCAATCCAGGTTGGTGTCTGGATGACATTTAGAAATGATGCAGTACCATACCTGCATATTAGAACTATATTGTGATCCAGTACAAGATAAGTCGCAGTCCCGATGAGGTGTTAATTACACAGTGCATATTAATAAGTGCTCAGACTGTTCAGTAATTAAACCATTACTGAAATCAGCATCATTTATGTAATGCGCTCATTTATCCTGAACATGACATTCGAAACATTCAGTCTGAGATGCTCAGCGCCTTTAAAGCCGTATAGAAACTGAAGTCATAATAACAGATTAAGTCCAGATTTCAGAAACGTGTGTGAGAAAATTCCACATTATTTCATATTAAATAAAACTTAAACTGGGCAATTCTATATTTTATTAACACAGTCGTCTTACATCAAGAAGGTCCAGCCATTACTTAACACAAGTATTGATCAGTCTTGGCCACACAACCACTGTTCCTTTCTTGGTCCATGTTGGATACATACTGGCTACCGCAGATCGGAGAACACCCAACAAGAGCTGCTGTTTTAAAGATGTTCTGACCCAAGGATTACTATGTGACCCTTGCGGAACTGTATATCACCCCCTAACTATCTATCTAACAGGTGCCGTGATCAATGTTTAATATTTAAAATTAATATCCATTTCTATTCTTCAATCAATGCAGCTAAGATCTAGAAAAAAAAACCTTAGTTCTAGAAAGTGCCAAACATATTTTTCTTCATCACAGATCAGTCTTTGCTTTTGGCTCTGACATGCTTTATGTTCTTGATGCATTGTAGGGTATGAGAGCACTTTCTGCATTCAGCTGCAGCCATTAAGACTTGGTCCATGACTCCTGCAGCTGAGAGTTGTTTAATTTCCATACACAAAAAGCCAAGAAAGAGGGGAACATGACTTGCTGGAGTGATGACGTCCTGTGGTAGTGGCACGTCATGTTAAGCTAAGATGACATGTTTTATTGCTAGAACAAGACGGCAGCATGTTCAAAGCAACGAGATAAATTAATAAATGTGCTGGATTTAGACCAAAAAATGGCACCAATCCGATTTGAATATTGACAACAGTGCAAAACAAAGAACATTGGCCACAGTTTGCTGTGTGGAAAATGACCAGACCAAGGGGTAAAACGCTGTAACCCTGGTTTGCTATGTGAAACTAAGCACAGAAGCACAACGAAAAAGGAAGTGAGGGATTGCACATATTTAAGAACTTGGGCTTCCACAATGTTTCTTCCCAGCAGCAGAAGACTAACTGTCTACAATAAATCTAAGGAAAAAATAAAGAAAATGAATCAACAAAGAGAAATAAATGTGCTAAAAAGCGCTAATGATTTACCTCCAAACAATCCATTTGCAATTTAAAAAAAATGGCATAAAACTTCTCCCATATCTTGACTGCTGCACTTCATTGTTTAGTGCAACAGCCATGAAAATGGTCCAAGACCTTAAACCATAGCTATTATTATTCTACCCCAGTGATTCTTCTGTGTCACGTCCAATTTATCACTACCTTACGATGCTCCACAGCTTATAACTGAGTGCAGTGATTCATCTCACGAGTCCAACCATCCACCCAACCCAGGCGTGGGAGAAGTGTTTCAGTGATACCCAGACACCCATCTCACCCTCGCACTCACACTTAAATTGCTTTTGTTTAATCCTTCCCCACTGGCTCAATCCCATACTCTGAAATATGGTTTCACAACGCAGCATTGTTTAGATTAATGAATTGTTTCGTGTCGGTGCTGTAATGGACGAGATGCTGCCGTTGGAGCCTCCCAATGGGCGCCAATTGATTTCCGTTCTAATAGGGAGGAAATTAAAGTTTTATCGCCGATCCTGGAGACAACAGGCAGTTTAGAACACGCCATGTAAAGCATGAAGATAAAAAGAAGTCCGTAATAAATGTGTGGCTAAATGGAAGATGCCAGCTTAAATGATTCCTGCTTAAACATCTTATACAACACGTCATAAAGGCTAATGACTTTTAACTTTCTTACACTGTACAGTGTTATTGTTTGCAACATATTTCATATGACATAAATGAAGTTCTTTATATA
>JAOTRQ010095491.1:0-10510 GCA_028565875.1 Hoplisoma paleatum
TGTCTGTCTGTCTGTCTCTCTGTCTGTCTGTCTGTCTGTCTGTCTCTCTGTCTGTCTGTCTGTCTGTCTGTCTGTCTGTCTGTCTATCTATCTATCTATCTATCTATCTATCAGCATATTTGTTTACATAAACTGTTTCTGTATTCACATTGAAACTACTTGGTAACTGACGGTATCTAAAATAATATTAGTCATTTTAATTATAGCAAACCAGCTTGCACAAGAGTTTTAGGGATGTTTGGGGTCTTTCCTGAGCTTCTAAAGGGGGTATTGAACATGTGTAGTTTGATGCTGTGCTCAAACTCTGCTTACTGATCAAAAAGCAATCTCCACTGCAGGCTGTTTTCTTTTCTTTTACACTTGTCTTTCAGGCAAAGAAATGTGTGTATGTGGCTTTTATGGTTGGTCTCTGATCTTATATTTAAGAAGGATTTGTCTGGATGGGAAGGAAGAAAGTCCAGGTCTTTTCAGAGTCTGAAATTGGGACCATTTTCACTAAATGAGTAAGTCTGTGGCCAGCAGTTCTCTTTAGGTTTGGGTTATTTTAATAGCATCAGTAGCCGACAGATACATATCTCTGTGAGTCTTATTAAATAAATACTTAATAGATCAGTGAGTGATTAAAACATCCGAAACATTGGAATGGAACACCCTGATCTGGAATTTTTTGTCCACAAGCGACTACTACTGGACATATTTAAAGTAATTCATAATTTCTTAATTCTTTCCTAATTTATTTTGTAGAATTTAGAATACTCTTTTCACCACTGTGTTTTTACACACATAGAAATTAACACAACCCGTGCAGTAAAACACACACTTAACCGCACATGTGAATGCACACTAGTGGGCAGCAGTGATCACTTCTTGGCCACGGCACCCGGGAGCAATTAGGGGTGGAGTTTTTTTTTTTCAAGGGCACTTCAGTGGTGACCTGTCTGATTATAAGCTCAATTCTCTACCCACCAAACTATTTCTTTGCATATCCTAACTAGTCTGAAGGTTTAGGGCCGATTGCCATTGTAGTGCAGAGCCAGCCATCGCTCTTTCATCGAACAGCACCCCCTAGAGCAGACAGGGTTAAAGGTCTCGCTCAAGCACTCAACAGCAGCAGTGTAACAGAGCTCGGATTTGAATTCCCAATCATCTGGTCGATAGTCCAAAGCTCTACTCACGACACCGTCCTTAACTTCTTAAGAGCATTGTTAAGGTAGTATGCCAACTCTGAATAACAGAGTCGACCAATTAGAGGTCCTGACTTGTTTTTGATGGTCGGGGCAACGTAACGTATAGGAATAATTAGCTAAATTTACAACAGCTTCACTGGTTACCACTTCTGACTCCCATCTGCTCTGCAAAGTTTAGACTCACTTCCATGATTTAAATCCAGACTCAAAACTCACCAGTTCAAGATTGTTTTCTCTTTATAAAACACTTTTATTGTGTCCCCCCCCCCCCTTGTGGACTTTTTATGATTATTATTGTACGGTGTCCTTGGGTGCTAGAGCAAAGCTCCTTGAAAACAATACCCACATATTTTCTGCTTGAATACGAGTAAATTCCTGCAGCCATATTCTGAAATTAAGTGGATAGTCTTCATACAAGAGAGTTGGCGAACTGAAATTCATGATTGATTTTGATTTGATTAATGTTCTTTTAGTTTTTATTTTGTACAAGGATGCTAAATGAAGCACCCATTAAGAGCGTGCAGGATCATTTAAGGTGAGGCCATTATGCAACACTTTCCAAACCTGTGATATTAAAAAGCAGTTCTGTCGAGTTTGATTTGCCGGTTAATGTCTTTAAACATCATAAAAACGTCGTCGAGACGTCGTTGTTTTTTGTCGATGTAAAATAGTTCGGTAGATTGTAACATTTCTCACCAGTATATTATTCAGCACTTGTGACAACATTGACATTTTAGCACCAAGATGTCGATTACGGCTAATATCCTGTTCAAGTGCATGAAAACATCTTGTTGCGCCGGTGTTTATGTCTCTGCCTCCAGTTAAGTGTCGCCTCGCAAGGCTTTAAGTGCTTTTTATACCCTAAAATGATCCCCTCTGTTAATGTTTCGTCTGATAGAAATTCAGACGACAGAAAAACACCAGTTGGTATAAATCTATAATTATTTTACAGCCGTCTGGAATGGACTTTTGAATCTTCAGCACCCAAATTACTATTAATGTTTTGCGCTGACCCGGTGTCCCATCCTGGATAGCCCTGTTTGATTCTTACCTCCTTGGAGGGCACTCTGGAGCCCTTCCTCCTCGTCCACCAGGTCTCGATGGTGGCAATAAGACAGGATAGAACCACGCCGGCCGCCAGCACAAAGAACACCCCGGCGAAGCTGTGGATGTCCAGGGCACTAACGTTTCTCTTGGTGCCCACAGAAGAGTACAGGTCACATGGGCTTTCTTTGGGCCACCACTTTAGCTTCAGAATATCCATGTCTCCGTTTTGCTGCAACTCCAGGATCCTGAACAGGGAAGATGATATAGACATTAGGCTCAGACAGGTGTGCATCACATAGGCAAATATCACTGGATAAAGCTCATTACTAATACTTATTATTACAGATGATTTATTATAAAATAATTGCTGAAATAGAGGTTATTTACTAATACTTTGGACAATGTGATATCTTACATTTCATGCACATTCTATTCCAAAACATCCCAGTAGTATTGAGCCAGTATAAAAGTTAGACAGACAAAGGAACCACAGCATAACTCTATAAGTATAAGCTGCTCTTAGGAAACAACACTAATGGCTATACCAGCACCAGTAGGTGGGATATATTAAGCAGCATTTTATCCTGATGTCATGTATTAGAAGATAGAAATTCATCCTGTGATGACCAGACTAGACTAGACTAGACAGCTGGGTCAGATTATCTCAAAAGGTGCAGCTCTTGTACGGTGGTCCATGGTAGACACAGTGGTAAACTGGTGACTAAGTGAAGGCTGGACCGAGCTACCTGCATTTAACCCAAACAGTGCAATAAAAACACACTAGTAAAGACACACTAGTTGGCAGTAGTGAGCACACGTGCCCGGCATGTGGGAGCAGTCAGGGTTTTGGCATCTCAGGATTCTCAGGATCAAACTGGCGACCTTCTGATCACAAGGGTTGTGCCAAAATAAGTGGTCATAATGTTATATCGTGATGTTATCAAATAGCCTATATGGTTTCCTAAAATAATAATAGTAGTAATAATAATAACAATAATAATAATAGAATAGGAGAACTGATTGAATGTCTCCATCCTATAAATGCCCATGCCCAAGGGACAGGCTTCATAGGCAAAGATGTTTCACAGCTGCTGGAGTGTTACATCAAGTACCAGCTTCCTGCTATAAAAAAGCAATATGTAGCAGTCATCGTACTGTTATAATGCTTCAGTAAGCAATTGAACTTAATGCAATCGAAACCACACACCTGAGACGTGTGCACTGCGCCATCATGACACACAACTGTTCATTGTGTCTGGCGTCTAGTGATGCAGGGCTGCAGTTTCGCAATGTGCACACCAGAGGGCAGTGTCTACACAACAATACACGCATATTACAGGCATCTGCCTACTGCAGCGGTCATAAAAGAAAAGCTGCTTTTAAATGCAGAGGGGTGGATTTGCAATACTGCTGGCTCAGTGACAGCAGAAGAATGATCCTGAATACATAACACAGAAGCTTTATCAGAGTCCGTCTCGTTGATTGACTGTTGTGCTTTCCCGTGTCTCTGGGGTTGGACTGCCTGGAGTAGAAACAACACTGTATGGGCATAACCTATATATATATAGGTTATATAAGAAAATATATATATATAAGAAAACCTGTCCAGCTTCGCAGAAATGTCCATCCGAGACCCTGCAGTGGCTGCGGGCACAGAAAAGTATACACACGGGTGTAGAGAGAGGATTCATACTCATGCACGGAGTCTGTTAAATCGTCCAGTCATCCAGCGGGACTAGAATCCAGTACTGGACTAGTGGTTATGGTACTGGACTAGATAACAAGAAAGAAGCCAGTTTAAACCAATGCCAGGGTGCCACTGTTGGGCCCCCAAGCAAGGCCCTTCACCCACAGTTGCTTAGAATGATGTTCAGGCATAATTTAAATTTGCTCTGGATATTTATATCATTATTTATAGAGCTTTACTTGCAACATATTTTACAATTATAATTACTGTATGATAATTAATGTTAGCCAGGAAACAGTCATTTATCGCTTCAGTTACAATTTTGTTTCTTCAATTTGTCGTACCGGCATGTTTTTGGACTGTGAGAGCAAATCGACTTTGAAGAGCATGGAGAACATGCAAACTGTGTGCAGAACGACCCCGGGAATCAAATCCAAGACTTTTTAAAATGTAAATTAAAGAACCGTATTATTCCTGAGGTCACTGCAAAGAAACACGAACATTTTACACACTTAAGAATTATTCGTCTGCATTTAACACAATCCGTGCAGTGAAACACATTTAGTGTACACACACCAGGGGGCAGCAGTAAGCACGCCACGGTCCCCTTGGAGCAGTTAAGAGTTTGCTCCTTTGCTCTCAGTCGATGCTCTGAATCAATCTGGCAACCAACAGTTCTCTAACATCCGGGCCACGGCTGCCTCAAAAGCCCACGCTGGCAGCGATGGGACAAATAAATCACCAAATACGCAAAACGTACGTAACTTTAACTTCTATGTACAAGCAATTAGCTTATTTTGCTTGTTTTTTGTAAAACCTGAGCTACAAATTAACGTTCAACACAGGAAGTCTGTGATCTGTAATGGAACACGCAGCATAAAGACACTGGCTGCATGTCCTCATGC
Source organism: Hoplisoma paleatum (assembly GCA_028565875.1). Taxonomy (NCBI): domain Eukaryota; kingdom Metazoa; phylum Chordata; class Actinopteri; order Siluriformes; family Callichthyidae; genus Hoplisoma; species Hoplisoma paleatum. Next base: position 4,827 of record JAOTRQ010095491.1, read on the forward strand.
ATATTTTATTACTTTCAGCACAACATTCGTTTCAAGTCCTGACAGCGCTTCATTCTAATCCTGAGGAATCCGAACCCTTTATGATCCCTTTATTAAATACAGCATATGATTATTTGTCACATTACACGGAGACCATCATAATGCATTAAACCCATATGTGTACGTAAATGTACAGGGGGAAAAAAAGCATATACATGCAATAAACACTAAACAAATGTTTATTACAATTTAAAAAGCTAAAAGCTTTCTTCAAGTGGCCCAGTCTATCATATAAAAGAGAACGAGCATTATCCATTTTTTTTTCATTTTACAGAAGCTTTTATCCAAAGTGACTTACAGTGGGAGTTTTACACATGCAATTGAAAAAAAAAATCATCCGGCCTCAAAGAAAACAAGGATTTATAACGGTACACTTTCAGGCAGAGCTACATTTGCTAAAAAATAAAGTCTTTCTAAGAGAAAATGAACAAAGTAAATAAATAATTCAGTATCCTGCAGGATGCAGGAGGAGAATAGTTTTCTGTTGCCATGTCAATCATTTAACTACATCACACTATTACTGTTACTATAACAGATTCTTTACAGTTATTAGTACGTCTAACTTAATGTTTGATTACAGCTCATAAAAAAAGAAGAAATTCAATTACCAGCCTGTAAACACAAACTAGAAATAGTGAAAACCAAAGAGCTCTTGCAAAAGGCAAAGCAAGTTTATTAAAATAGCAGCTTTCATACACAGTGGCAATTCAAAGTGCATCACACAAGGAAAAAAAGCATTAAAAGGTTTAAAATTTAAAATCCAAACTAACTAAATAAAATATCTAGTAAAAGTAAGTGCAACGTTTAGCGCCCAATCATGGGCATTTAAACTTTGGCTTAAACACGTCTTTATTTGAGAAAAATCAGACGTAGGTAATAATTCGATTGCACCTAAACCTAAACGATGCATAAAATTCCAAACTCATGGTACAACACGTTCAATCAAAGGACGATCAATTAACCAATCAAGACCTTTACTATCAGACTCCACATCCTATCCCTGACAAAGAAGCCTGGGAAGGTCGTCTGGATATATTCGAATGGTTCTGTGATAAAACTGGGACGAATCAAAACGGAATCACTTCACCCGTTTGGATCAGCAGTTCGTCTGAAATAAGGAAGGTGAGGCTTATGTACCGATACCATTCCAATGCTCAGACACGGCAGTGAGTCGGTGATGTGGGAATGTTTTTTTTCCCTCTTCACTACATGAGTGGAATTATGTTTACAGAGACACCAATGCATTTTGATGAGGAATCTTATGTGAACTGAACCGCCGCGATTATTGTTCTTTCAACTCCTTGAATCTCATGGAGTGGTTTTTCTCAGTCTCCAGCTTTAAATCTCATAGAAAAGCTTTTGCGGGATTTAAAAGAAACCGTTCCAGCTTGAAAGATGACCTCAATGAGCTAGAAGATTTGGCACAAGAATGGATAAAGCCTCTACACGGGAGCAGTAAAAAGCACTTATTTGAGGTCATTGGTGTAGATACAAGATTTCAGACCATGAAGGAATTCTTGTTTTATATAATCCCCATTCCATTATATGTTGTGATATGACCAGTTCCAACATCTGACACTTCTCTTGAAAAGGAGGAAATCACAATTGTGCTGCTTGAACTGCCTTTTTATTTTCATTTGAGATGTTACTTTAACTGTATCACTTCTCCCAACAGTGATAATAATAAGAAAACGTTATAAAACTGTACATTTATATGTGAATATTTATAAAGGGAAAAGTTCATTTAATGTACTTTCTGTTCATAATCAGGGTCTCGGGGTTATAAGAGGCCGAAAAGCAGTCATAAGAATCATAATTATCTAATAATTAATTAACGGTGGTCCATCCATCCGTCCATCATCTAGTTCAACAAGTGCTTAATCCAAATAGTGTCACAGTGACACACACACACACACACACACACACACACACACACACACACACACACACACACACACGACAATTTCAGTATCTCCGGTTAACTCTACTGCATGTCTGGACTGTGAGAGGAAACAGGAATACTCAACACAGACTCGGGGAGAACATGCAAACTCCACACAGAAACCCCCGGATGGCCTTACCTGGGACTTGCTGTGAGGCAAAAGTGCTAAACAGTGAGGTGGTGTTGAGGTTAAATGCAAGATGCAGTTTACATTTTTATGCATTGAATGTAACAATGATTGGAAAAACTTTGTAGTGTTCTGTAACGGTGTAAATGATTGTGTGTATACAACTGAAAGTTCCTATAAAAGGCCCCTGAACTGCCCTGTAGGTGAGGAAAGACATAAACAGGCGAAAATAATTTTCTTTTCTTATTAGACGAATGTACAGATACCGTGATGCCGATTATAGCTCGGCCACTGGCCAACTTCATAAGTACGTTCTTAGGATTTACAGTTTGCTCGTTAATTAATTTCAGCACTGATGTTAATCAGTAAAACAATGAAGAAAATCTATTTTTACATTTTACCAAAGAACAATAAACATGATTTAACCAAATAAAATAATAGAAATGATGGCTACGCTGAAAACGCTCTAACAACTTGTATTCACACCGTTAGCACTTTATTATTTATTTTCCCATTAATTAGACGCATTGTACTTTATTATTTCATCCTATTTTGACCACAAATACAATCCAGTAATTAAGTCTCGCACAAGAAATGTTGTGTATTTATTTGGAGTTTGTGCGTTTCTAAATGACGCATTTTCTCTTACAGTCAATTTCTTAAGAAAAAATCATGCAAAACAAACAATGCAAACCACATGAAATTAGACCGTTTAAGGTTTGATTTGTATAATTGTTGGTGTGTTTTTTTTCTGTATAATCGATTGCCTGTGTCTTCATGGAAGCCTACAGGCGCCGTAACATTGGTGACTTGGCAAATCAGTTTCCCATGTCACATTGAGAGTCACATTGGATCTGAAAATGTAGTTCTGACCTTGAACACGCTGATGCTTTAGGGAACAGATACAGATGACAAAATCACAGGCATTAACACTGGACAATTCAGGAAATTCGCTCCAACCATTAAGGCCTTTAGCTCGGGGCAAGTTTATACATTTATAACACTAAAGACATAAAGATATGTGGTTTGTTATATTAGTTTGTGCAGAGTATAGCCTGAAGTGAAAACGACATAAATTCAAAAGTCGGTGAGGCATACAAAACAGCTTAAAGTCACATTGATAAATTAACTTCTAAAGTTCATCTACAGCTTAAGATTTGCCCTGGTTTGTTTGTTTTTTCAAAAATATCAGTACCTATCTGTTTTATTAAGCCACTAGCTAACTAGATCCCTTTATTGCCAAAGATGATTCCCTCTTCATCTTGGACATTCACCTTCACTTTAAACCCGGCAGTGAATAACAATTAGAGTGATAATTAGAATTTATTACTTTTTCTCACCTGCATTTCTCAGTCTGCAGTAATGTTGGTAAAAGATGAGAAGCTGCTAAATAAACACCTCTGGTGCTTTAAACATTACTCGATGCTAAAATCCCTGAAAAATAATTTTTGCTTGTAATTGTACTAAACTTGGACTTCAGCTCAGAATCCACATCGATCCTTTAACCATTAGCAGAACGTACCGCCAGTTTATCAAATACTTTTATTTTGTCCGCTTAGTTCAGCTGGAAACAACAAGCTATCAACAACAGTGTATTAACAACAATCTAACAACAACAGTTTAACAACAACAATCTATCAACAACAGTGTATTAACAACAATCTAACAACAACAATCTATCAACATGAGTCTATCCACAACAATCTAACAACAACAATTTATTAATAACAGTCGATCAACAACAATCTATCAACAACAGTTTAACAACAACAATCTATCAACAACAATCTATCAACAACAGTTTAACAACAACAATCTATCAACAACAGTGTATCAGCAACAGTCTATCAAAAACAGTCAATCAACAACAATCTAATAACAACAATCTATCAACAACAGTTTAACAACAACAATCTATCAACAACAGTGTATCAACAACAATCTATCAACAAAAGTCAATCAATAACAGTCTAGCAAAATGAATCTATCAACAACAATCTAATAACAACAATCTAATAACAACAATCTATCAACAACAATCTATCAACAACAATCTAATAACAACAATCTATCAACAACAATCTAATAACAAAAATCTATCAACAACAATCTAACGACAAAAATCTAACAACAAAAATCTAACGACAAAAATCTAACAACAAAAATCTATCAACAACAGTCTATCAACAACAGTGCATCAACAACAATCTAACAACAACAATCTAATAACAAAAATCTATCAACAACAGTCCATCAACAACAATCTAACAACAAAAATCTATCAGCAACAATTATTAACAACAATCTAACAACAAAAATCTATCAACAACAGTCTAACAACAACAATCAACATCAGTTCATCAACAACAGTCTAACAACAACAGTCGATCAATAACAATTAATCAACAACAGTCTATAAACAACAATCTATCAACAGTCGATCAACAACAATTTATCAACAACATTATATTGACAACAGTCAATCAACAACATTCTGTCAATAACAGTCAATCAATAACAATCTATCAACAACAGTCTATCAACAACAATCTAACAACAACAGTGTAACAACAACATATGATTAACACTAACAACAACAATCTATCAACAACAATCTATCAACAACAGTCTACCAACAACAGTCTACCAACAACAATCTATCAACAAGTCTATCAACAACAATCTAACAAAAACAGTGTATCAACAACAATCTTTCAACAACATATGATCAACACCAACAACAACAATCTATCAACAACAATCTATCAACAACAGTCTATCAACAACAATCTATCAACAACAGTCTATCAACAACAATCTATCAACAACAGTCTATCAACAACAATCTAACAAAAACAGTGTATCAACAACAATCTATCAACAACATATGATCAACACTAACAACAACAATTTATCAACAACAATCTACAAACAACATTTGATCAACAACAATCTATCAACAACAGTCGATCAACATCAGTGTACCACCAACAATCTATTAACAACAATCTATCGATTGGTATTAATTCATTTCTTCACCACTTTTGATGGCTAAAGTGCTCCCTCTTGTGGTTGTTCTGACAAAAAGGATTACAAATGAAAGCAAAGTTTCTACGATTGTTGCGATATAACTTTTTGATTAATGGATCCCCTAAACCTATTATTCTTTATCATAATATTTATTTTGTCTGTGTATCAAACAATCACCGAACAACGGCCTTCACCCTTCTGGGCCCTGCCACATCAAGTAAGAATGTAGACCGCCTTAGTTGTTGCCATAGCAACCAGCTGCGGCAAAAATGATCCCGTTATTAGATGACTCTGGCTGCAGGCAGACAAACTGCTTGATATGGGCCAAAACCAAGAAAGAAAAGGGAGAAAAAGCAAAATGTTTTTTCCCCCTGCAGCTGACAAAATGAATTGGAGAACTAAAAGGACGCCAAGAACCGTCTCTCCTAATAGTGACGACTGGATCTCAGTGTAGCGCTTGCATCTTCAAACACGAACACACACACACACACACACACACACACACACACACACACACACACACACACACACACACACACACACACA
>JAOTRQ010095502.1:0-10510 GCA_028565875.1 Hoplisoma paleatum
CCCTGGAGCAGACAGGGTTAAGGGTCTCGCTCAAGGACCCAACAGTGGCCGTGTAGCAGAGCCTGGATTTGAACCCCAACGTTCTTCTCACTAGGCTACACTGTCCCTTTAGCTAAAATGTATGTATGTGTCCCTTCATTTTGAGTGTGTGTGTGTGTGTGTGTATGTGGGTGTATGTGGGTGAGTATATGAGTGTGTGGATGTGAGTGTGTGTGAGTGTGTGTGTGTGTGTGTGTGTGTGTGTGTGTGTGTGTGTGTGTGTGAGGAGCAGAATTAGGCTTTAACGTTTCCACTGGAAGGATAATGAACCGGTGCAGTTGAGGAAACAGCTGGAATTCTCGTCTCTTCTGGAATCCAGAACGATAGAATCCAACAATTTAATAAAAATGAATTTTATATTTTTACTTTTAATTATTTTTTTTGGTTTTTATTATTGTTATTTTTATCGCTGCCTCGGTTTTTGAATCTTTTTTTCATGTCTATTCCTGTATTCAATTAACTATCTTAAGTTTTTTCATTATATTTATTTATTTTAATTCAAAGCTGTCTGTGTGTGGTGGGCATGTTCTCCCCCGTGTCTGTGTGGGATTTACTCCGGGCGCTCCGGTTTTACTCCCACAGTCCAAAGAAAACCCAAAAACATGCCAGTAAGAAACATCGAAAAAGCATCCCTGAGCGTGTCTGATGTGACTCGTGTGATGAACGAGCATGACGGATGTTTCCATGACGCTAAAAACTAAATAAACAAAACGTTTCATTTCTTATCATACGCTGAGAATCACACACTGATCCCCGTTATCCCCCGTCTCACTGTGGATGTGAGACCTGCGGCAGCACACAGACGCATCATCGGTGCGTATAAAGCGCCCGAGTGGCCGATTGCAGTATGGCAGCATCGGCACCGCCGTACGCCGTACCGCCATACCGCCGCTGGGTAATCAGATCTCTGTCAAACATTCCTGCGTCTCTCCTCACCTCGTTCTCACCCGTCACCAAAAACAACATTACATCAGGCTTCTAAACGACCTGGTCCATGAGGGCAAGGAAACCCAACGCCGGTCAGACACACACGGCTGGAAAACCCGCCGGCTCCTGGCTGTACCGGAGGAGAATGACGACGAGCATGAGGAGGACGAGGAGGAGGAGGAGGAGGAGGAGCAGGCAGGGATGTGAGGACCGAGGTTCCATGCCGGGTTTATAAGATTTAGATTTATTGCGAGTGTAAGATGTTTACTTCTCCATTTCATTTTCAATCTCTCTCGGCTCGACGTTTGTTTAGAAGAAAAAGCCGCCGACAGGATTTTACTGATTATGGTGCGGAGAGAGAGAGAGAGAGAGAGAGAGAGAGAGAGAGAGAGAGAGAGAGAGAGAGACACACACACAGAGAGAGAGAGAGAGAGAGAGAGAGAGAGAGAGAGAGAGAGAGAGAGATACACACACATACAGACAGAGAGAGAGACAGAGAGACAGAGAGAGAGAGAGAGAGATACACACACATACAGACAGAGAGAGACACACACACACACACACACACACACACACGTAACATTTGCAGTTACACGCGTGAACGCGCAGGCTGCTCGCTGATACACGGTATTGCGCGTGCACGCGTGGTGGTCTCACCCTCGCAGTAGGCTGAGCGGGAGCGAGCAGGCGGGCGCGCGCGCGGCGGCTCGGAGCGGAGCGCGAGGCTGGAAATGAACGTCTGAGGAGAATCGCGGATAAAAAGCGTGTAAAGACGTCGTTTAGATGAACGAACCGCGGACGAAACGACGATACGAAGACCGAAGTTCTTTTCGAGGACGGAGATGTTCTTTTTGGGGGTCTTTTTGTTAGGAAAACGGTGAACATTGTTGAGTTCTCGCCGCCGTTCGCCTGAAACTGAGGAGAATCTGAACCCGGGTGGAAATAATCATCACAAGTTCAACCGAGATCAACCAATCTGCTTTGTTCACTTCAGGATCGTCCACTTGTATCGTTACCGACGGTCTGTGAGGCGTCTGTGAGACGAATCTCCACGATCCTGGACACACTTCGATATTTGCGTCCATCCTCAATGTTCTCATTGTGACAGATTATAACCAGGAACTCGTTCACATCCACGTTATAATGAAGAAGAGGAAAGTGCTCTGAACCCTGGAGATTTATCTGATTACTGATCATCTTACATACCTGGACAACTCAGGAGGAACATGACAGAAGGTCCAGAAGGACCAGACAGAAGATGTGGATTGAACTTCTCTCACCGGGTCCTGCTGGACACACTTCAGTTCTTCAGCTTCATTAATCCTGTCTTATAAACTTGCATTTTAAAGGACTTTTATTTCAGAGGCTTCCTCTTTGTGACTCCTGCTTCCAGGCCCTGGACTCCTGGGACTTGTTTCCAGACTCCTGGTTCCAGCCCCCTGTCTTCTGGAAGCTTCCTCCCTTGAGTGGCACTACTATGGAGGAGTGGAGGCAGTGTGCCCGCTGGCTTATTGACTGTAAGGTCTTACCTGCCAACCATAGGGTGGTCTGGCCCTCGGCTGTGGTCTTCGACTTGGCCCAGGCCCTCCGAGATGGTGTCCTCTTGTGCCAGATGTTACACAATCTGTCCCCCGGTTCTGTGGATCTAAAGCAGATTAACTTCAGGCCTCAGATGTCACAGGTATGTGGTCACCAGCACTACGGTCCGCTCATGTCCAGGGAACTTCAATTCATTTAGCGGACAGTTGTGATCACTAGTAGCTATTAACAGCGAGTCCGGTCACAAATATTAACATTCAGGTCCAGATTTGTTTTTACTTCTTATCAAGTGTTCTCAGGGAGTCTAGAATCTTCTTCTGAGATCCAGATTTGATTCCTACAGTGTTTACAGTGTTCAGCAAGAGGACCTCTCAGAGAATCGAACGATTGAAGAACATCTGTGTTATTATGCAGATGTTCAGTACCACCAAATTTGTTCTACGTTTATCACAACTTGTATGGTAGTTATAACAGGGTCAGCAACATCATAGGGCGCCCCCTGGAGGAAACAGGGTTAAGGATCTTGCTCAAGGACCCAACAATGGCTTTGTAGGAGAGCTGGGATTTGATCCCATAATCTTCCGGTTTTTAGCCCAATGCTGGTCTAACTTGGCTACACTGTTCGAACCATATTGCTCAGAGTCCAGGGTGTAGGTTCTTTAATCCAGGTCAGTGACTTGTATAGTCGAGTGTGTTTGTATTCTGATGTAATACTTCCTTTGTGTGTGTGTGTGTGTGTGAGAGAGAGAGAGAGAGAGAGAGAGAGAGAGAATGTGAATGTGAATGTGAATGAAGTCAGTCAATCTGAGTCAGCAAATGTCTCTAAGGCACGTTTATTTTTTAAATTGACACCAAATCCAGTATTGCTGGCTGTACATGTGGATGAGATTAATGGGATAAAGCACAAAAGTTTTTGCCCATGGGCCACATGATGAGAATCTTTACTTTAAAGTATCGTTTAATTATTTATAACAAATATATTTTAGTCCATTAGAGAATCAAAATGTACGAGGTATGGGATAAAAGTACAGAGTCATGTGTTGATAAATGTCTAATGGGCAGTAAATAAGGGATCAATGTTAGACAGCATATTTATACTTGTTTGTTGTGTCAGTAACTTTTAGAAACGAACCTGAAGACAGAAATAAGAACCAGGACATAATAACACTACTACTAGAGTATCAATATTGCTTATAATGCACAAAAGCCAGCACTATTACTACTAATAATACACTTAAATTCTTTCTGCTTGTAAATCCTGGTTAATAGAATAAACAGGACAGCAGAACCTGGTTTAGCATCACACTGTGTGTGTACATGTCACGTTACACGTTCACATGAGTGCAAGTTTGTGATGTAAAATGTATGTTGGTGCTGGTGTTTGTAATAATGCGGATGCTGGGAGGAAGCTTGACTTTGTCAACACAAAGGAGGAAGAAACACGGCTTCTGTATCTGGAATGTAATTTCCTGCCATGTATTCTTCTAGAAGGAATGTGACGAGGAAATAGTTTCAGTATTCCAACAACGGTTCTGTTTGTTCCATCCCGTTAACTACACTTCATTTAACTACACTACTACATGTTTTGTAATAGTTTCATCAGGACACTCGGGTGGTACTCGGGCGGGGCCGTGATACATACGGTCAGCCCACTAGCACAGAGGTTCGATTCCCAGCCTTTCTGTTGGCTGGTGGGGAGTCTGCAGAAATAACTGTGTGTTTATGGGGGTGTGTGGACGTGACCACACATTCGATTGGTTAGGTCAATGTGTTCTTACATCACACACGGTAATGCGTGATCTTGTCTAGGAAACCAGAACTATTGTGACCCTGACCAGGAAATAAAATAAAAGCTATAATGTCTTTTTCTTCTGTTTATACAGCTTGACTATACAAATGTTTCCATAAGCTATATTTCTCTCCCAGAATCAGACCGAATTTGAAGTTCTGTGTAAGTTAAGTTCCAACTCGCCTCATCAGAACAATGTCGTTTTTCTGGATGAAAACTGCATTGTTCCACCCGACCACGAGTAAAAAAAGCAACAGTTGGAACTTTACTTTATATATACAGTCTGTATGTGACTCAGTCTGTGAGCTCATTTCATAAAACACGGCTGGATTTTTTTTTCTGTGGTTATGGCCCAGTAAGTCCTGGAACCTCTGACCAGCCCTCGGCAGTGTCCTCGCGGCACGGAGACGATCCTGTAGCAGTTTGAACGAGGACGTATGCTTCCAGCTGAAAGAGAACCATGATTTACAAGCCTAAAAGGTGCTCTGATTTACAGTCTCTATTAAATTATATTACACTGATTACAAGGCTGATTCATGTTGAAGGTTCTATGTATTTGGACTCTGGATTGTTCACTAGTCACCATTTGTGTGTGATTACATTTTCTATTCTCCAGTAGTGAGATAGTAAAAGAAAATGACAAAGAAGCTTGTAAATGTGGCCAGAAAGTTACAAATGGAACGTGATTGCACATATTGCAGAAATAAGGCGTTATGTATGATATTCATATATTGATGATCTGTGTGGTACTGCAGCCCAGTTTGCTAGTGCATTGCCGCTGAAATCTTGAAATAGGTTCTCATTGTTGCTGCAGGTCGCTGCTGGTTGGTTTGGTTGGGCAACATGAATAATCCATTATCGATAGTACATGACACTATATGTGATCCCTCTTTAGTTTTGTCTCTGATTCTCGATGGTGAGACATGTTGGGATGATCTGTGGCTCCACATGTTTAAATTTGAGGCCTTCAGCACCAGAGGGAAACTAAACCACAATGTTATTGTGTAAATCAAGAGTAACTTTGATTTAAAGTGAGGAATCGATGCTGATCTGTCTATCAGCACATGCGACACAGCAGCAGCTGTAAACATCTAATGTTCGGGGTTCAATCTTTAGCGTGACCAGTTTATAAGCAGAATACATTGGTTGCCGAGTGTACTTGTTACATCTGCTACGATCTGAATTTGTCCGTCGTTGTTAGAATTTGTAAGTGAATTCTGTCTTTAGGACAGAAAAAAGCAGCAAGTGCTGTAAATATCTGTTGTGGAACACAATGCACCCCATTTTTAGGTCTGTACTTACTGTGTAATGCTATTGTAGAGTCAGAAAGAGTCAGTTATCAGTGAAAAAGAACAAAATCAGGTCCTGTACTCTCAGTGTCTCTCTCATGGTGAGACAGAAAGCTCATTACATAGGGGTAGGCAGAATTAGAACCTGTAGGTGAGTGATGTTTTGAAACCCTTGTCATTGTGCTCTTTATGTTCTTGGAGAACTATTCTGTGTAAATATGTTGAGTCATGGAGTGGAGGAATGTTTAAGAATGGTCGTATTAGGCTGTGTATGGTGCAACCAGGCACTTCTGCTGAACAGTAGCACATTGAGGAGGGTTCGGGTCTCACATTCCTGTTTAAACACCAGCAGCTTTGTGATTTTCATGGTTTTAAGCTTAACGTCTTGCTAATGAAGAGACTGTTCCACATTGGTGTAGAGTGTTTGAATGTTTAATCGAAGGTATACCACTACTGGACACACACTCATCTCAGCTCATAATCAGGACCACACACCCTGTATCTGCTTTGGCTGTAGTGTATTTGCTCACCGACGACCCACAACCACACACAGGAAGCCCTGCTCGTGTTCACGGTGCTCTTGTTCCCCATTTTGCTTTTTACAGGCCTGCTTAGCACCATGCTTGGGAGACTGATGTGTTCATAACGCTCGTAATCTTCTCAGCACCCAGAATACGTTTGATTTTACAAGTAGCATGTGCTGATTTATCTTCCTTATTATCCAGTTGCCAGACTACATCTTCTCCCATCAGTTCCGTGTTACCATATCCTGTGTTGCTTTCCTCGTGAAATATTCTCAAAGCTATATTTAGTATTGTTTTACTTGTATATTTTCTAGTATTAGTGTCGTGTAAACAAATAAAAGAAGCCAGCAAATGTTCTGTAATCCCGAAAACATTATTTGTTGTTTTTTGTGGACACGGACTAAATTATGAACCAATATTGGTCAAAGCATTTTATTAAATGAATTTAAGATGTCTAGAGAGAATCCAGTCACCTGGTCTGGGGGGCAAATTTGGATTTAGGCAAAAGCAGCAGGTCCAGCTATATGTCATGAGATAACGGGATTGCACAAGTACCCTTGAGATTTAAAGGGTTTTGTTGCTTTCAGTGATCATCTAATGTGTTCTTCCAAGCAGACAGAAGAACACATGCACTTTAAGATGCTTTGGTAAATCAGATTTCAGTGGTGTGATGAACTGTGTTCCAATCACGCCTCCTGACCACTACTCTGGGATCCTGGTACCATTTTAAACTTGAACAAATGTTCTGCTGTTCTGTACCAGGTTCTTTTATCACCGTTTACACACAGGACCCACTGTCCTGCAGACCTCGTTTAGATGGATGTACAGTGTGTGTATGATTGGATGAATGGTGACCGTCCTCACCGATCATACACTCATGAATAGTTTATTTATACTCAAAAGATCCAGTAGTATTATTCCTGATAAAAAATAAAGATCTTTTATTGACTAAGCCGTCTTTCTGCTGGTGCTACAGTGAACTACACTAGTCCACTAAGATAACCTCCCCATCTTTTGATCAGTATCGTTCTTCTGTATATTCATTTTGCTTGGCGAGTTGCTTGTGATGTCTCACTGTTAATCTGAATAACTAAGCCACCGTCTCAAGTCTTCCTCGTTAGTAAAGTGCTGAGTACTGTGGAAGCCTCTTTATCCTCTAATTTAATCTAGGCTTTGGTCCTCCGGTAACCTTTGACCTGTGGCAGCTTGCTGCGAGCAATTTCATTTTGAGCAATCGTTAGGACAACTTCCTGTGCTGATGTGTCACAATCAGAAAATAGAACCGATTAAACTCGGTGTTTCTTGGTTGTGAGCAGATTGTGATGCTCGAGGTTTCCTCTCGGTGACGTCTTTGTGCTTCTATGATTGATCGTGTCAGCTGAAATGCAAAAGGAAGTGATCACTCACTTTTTTACATTTAGTTTTAGTAGGAGGACTCACTTCTATCCAAGTCTCTTCAGACCAGAGGAGAAAATGAAGTATTATTACTTTCCTTAGTATTATTAAGTACGTTTATAGTGTGGAGATGTAATATAACCCTATTCATCTGATTCAGCTTAATGTAGCTTAACTTGTTACAGAATCAAATGTACAACCTGAGAAACTAGAGTAGCTGAGAGGTGGACATTAGTTCAATGCCTTTAATTGATCATGTTGGATTCCTGGCAGTGGAACTGAACTGCTTGTAAATTGCGTCAAAAACATTTATAGCAGAAGCTTAAGGTTGATTGTTGTTGCCTCGGCGATGTCATTTTCTTTTTATAGTGTTGTGTCAAGGTCGTACGCACTGCAAAGTAATTCACCTCCACTACACTAGAGGGTGTTAAATTTCTGAAGGTTCTGGGGTTGGTTGTGTTTGTGATTACTCTCCGGTACGAGTGAGAAGATTGTTGATTTTATCTGATCGATATTAAACTATAATATATTTTAAATGTTGATCATAAACAAAACATCGCAAACATCGAGACATTGACATCTACAGAGAGAGACGACTTTAACTACAAGCGTGTGCACAGCATCGTTCTGAGGGCTGCTCCCCCTTGTGGTCTGTGTGGTTAGTGCATACTGGAAGTGCCTGTGGGGGTTCACGGTTCGACACACACAAACTATAACACAGAAATATAAACCAGGCTTCAGTAGGAAACATCTGAGATCTTTTATAATGTTTGTGTTTAGTGTTTATGGTACTAGTGTGTGTTAGAACTAGTGGTTCTAATGTTTCTGTTTCAACTAGTGAATAGTTCTCACTGTTCTGCCTGTCTTACACCACAGACGAAATCTCGACTAAATGGTATAAAAATAATTAAATGAATGAATCTCCTTCCACAGCTTGTAATATCTGAGGAACTTCAGCCGGGTCGGTTATATCAACACAATGATATTAATAAGCAAGTTAAATGTATTTAACTTTTAAATGTTTGTAAATCTTTTCATTTTTTTCACTTCTACATTTATTCTGGTTTGCTGTGTGCTGCTGGTACGTTTGCTGGTTGTAATATGGGTGTGATGTCTGTGGTGTTCACTCAGTATTACTGACTTCACCTGAATGATACTGACACACACCTGAATACAAATGTGTGTCTTTTACACTCGTCTGTTTATTCTTTCAGCTCTCACATTCTCATCCAGCTCAGTGTTTATGAAGCACGTATGATACAGATGATTAGTTTTGTCTTGTTATTTGTGTGTCATCTGAGAATGGACTCGTCTAGATGTAATAATAATTCTGATGGCTCATAAAAATGTGCTCACTTTATAACGTTCTTGTGTGTGTGTTGCTTTTCTTTCTTGGCTGTATGAGAACGACCATCTTCACTTTTACATCGACTTAATGCTTACAAAGCCAGTCACTATCAGCTCTCAGCAGGGGTTAATCTTATCACAAGTGTTTTTATCCCATTAGGTGTCAGATTGTGGTCAACATGATGGATTTAATCTTTTCTAATGTTTTAATGTTTATTCTGACTCCGAGTCATACACAACCAACAGTGAAATACTTCAGCAACTGTTACATCATAAATCAATGATTACAATCTACATACAAACTGAAATGTTACAAACAAGTTTATAAAAAGAATCCAGAGCAATTTAAGGTCATGCAAAACTTGTGCAAGTACAAACATAAACTGAACGCAATGCAATAATACACAATGACAGGTATTGATCATGTATACAAATCTATAAACATTTTATTACTCCACAATATTATTTAAATGCTTCTCTGTTTTAGCTTGCAAAATGTGAACATGCACCCCCAACAGAGAAAACAGTCCATTATTGGGGTGATTAGTGTCCAGGATGATCTTTCTGACTTTGGAACGGCAGTGCTGTTTGTGCATCCTGGTGGTTAGGGTGGTACCCAGTCAACCGGTGGCACCACCAGTACTGGAACACCCTGCGGTTCTATATCAGGAGTGACTTTATAAAATGAAATTCTTTTTTCCTCATATTCTTGTTTGGTAGCTGAGGTCACAGTGCTGGATTGTTGTTCGGCGACCCTGGAGCAGACGGGGTTAAGAGTCTGAGGGAACTGCACAGCAGAATCGGGATTAAAACCCAGAATCCCATTCATAGTCCCAAACTGGAGCCACTAGTCTGTGTGAACATCTTGGTTATAGAAGACGTCTGTTGCATGGACACACACACACACAGACAGTTTTATTTACCCACATGTTTGTTTGAGTTTTTGTGTTGTAAGTTGTTTGTTGTATTAAAGCTACACACACACACACACAGACTGTGTGGGTACATTTCAGTTTGAGCTTTGTATGAGTTGTGTGGTGCGGGTTAGATTAGAACCTCAGGCTTGAGGAAGATGATGATAAGATCAGTCGAGGTAAACACACCTTCTCAAGCACGCTTTCACATCTGGCTGTGTTGGAGATAAGCTCCTTAATATTTTCACTCTCTCCCCACACGAGTGAACGAGATTATCTGGTGAAACACGCTATGTGATTGTGGAATTTCCCAGCATTAAGCACAAACACAGCCGATATCTAATTACTAAGCAGAATTGATCAGATCTCATAATTGGTTGAGAAGACGAAAGGGGACACGGGTTCTGGTTTCAACATTTGATTCCGGCCTGCAAAACCCCCTCTGATTATTGATCCCGTGGACACCGGATGTGCCAGTTAATCATGCCAACAAGACTAAATACTGTAGGAGGTCCGGTAAATGTGACTGATCGTTTCCTGTCTGTCAGTGTTGTTTACACTCTACTGCAATATATTATTTCCTTTATCATGTAGAACATTATGATCTGCAATTATCTGTAAATATTAGGGCTGTCCACAACCAAGGATTTTGTTGGTGGACTAGTGGTCGTCATTTACTACAACTAATGGACTAATAATCGACTAAAAATATCATTTAGACCGGGATACATATTAGTGAAGTTTTAC
>JAOTRQ010095513.1:0-10509 GCA_028565875.1 Hoplisoma paleatum
AGCCGACCCCCCTGAAACCCCCGATACGTCTTAATATCGGGGGTGTCTTATTATCGGGGAAACACGGTATATATATAAACACACAAATATCATACCACAGATACATCTAACATAAGGGGGCAGCAAACTTTGCCAGAAGAGGGTTGTGTTACTGAATTGCACTCAGTGTTTCCAGGGATACTGGTCCCGTTGTGTCACTAACAATCAGACAAAACAACCATAAAGCATGAAACTACGATGAAAGAAAATCCTGTATTTAAGCAGTTGTGGAGCTGCAGTGCATTATGCTAATCCACGGTTCCTGAGATTCGGGTTCTACCAGCCAGGTGTCAATAAAAAAAATAACATCTGGGGAGGTGGGGAAGTAGAGGGGTGGGTTACTGGCAGTGTATTACAACAGAACTGGAATCTTCATGACCCTCACTACAACGAACTGTTGAAAGAAATGATTTCTTTTATTCACTGCCAGAAATGTCTGACTGAATGTAACATGTTCCAACATGGCCATCCATTATTGTTCTTTTTACAGCACATATAAAAAAATAAGGGAACACAACTATATAAAAATCTTATCTCTTAAATATCCATACAGCAACCACTTGCAAATGTTTAGGTAGCAAGGACAACAGTTGTAGCTGTGAGTACATTTCTCACTATTTGTACTTAATGTAATTTATATCCTAGCAACTTAAAGGTTTGTGATGTCAGTTGATGTATTTGGGAAATCATCTAGTTCATCACTAGAATCACATCTTTATGACCTCTTTCTACTTTCACCAGCTTTTCTTTAGATGTCTTGTTTGGAATAGTTGTGAAAAAACCCTTTATTTTTATGTATTTATTTACATATCCATCCTATTGTTTTCCCTGTCTGTAAGACAGCTAGAAATCTAATACACTGGCAAGACACCTTAGTACCACTCTTTCTCCCTAGTTCCCTAGACTTAAACCTAATTAAGTATCTGTGAGACAACGTCTATTGTTGTATTCACTCTGTGGATTCTCCTCCACACCTTTCAGCAGTATTAGTATGCACTGCAGTCAGAATGACTCCAGATACCCGTGACAACTTACCAGGATGTTACTGAATCACTCCCAGCACATCCTGCCCATGCTGTCAATGGTGTTTAGTAATATACCCGGTTAATCATAATAATGTGACAGTATAACATGACATATATCAAAGGTAACAGACTTTATAAAGCATTTGAACTCACTTATTATGTTTGTCTTTGAGATTGATGGAAGCTCCACTGTTGAGAAGGTACTGGCAGACTCGAAAATGACCCATCCGTGCTGCTAGCATCAGAGGGGACCGACCATCCTGATGAGGATGTACAGGCAGACTTAGTGATACCAATTCGAATTTAACTATATATAGATATAGCTATAACTAGGTTTAACTTTATAATTTCTGTTCATTTCTAAACAACGCGACTTAAAACAGGCGTAGTTCGGTTACTGTTACAGACAAGCCCAAATTAGCAATTAAATAAACTTTTTTTCAACAATAATGATACATTTACATTGAAAACAACTCTGTTCTTTGCCCCATAATGCTGCCTACAAAGTAGGTTCATGTATGACTTGCGAACTGTTCGCAACCCAAAATGTACGTATAAACTATTTGTGACTCAAGGTTTAACTTGACGCAAATTCCAAGCACAATATTTGACAATTGTATCAATAAAGGTGTGTCCATATGTCAACAAATTAAATTAGTCATTAGCTATGATGTAAAAGTAAATGCTACGTGTTTGATAACGAGGTGTGGAATTACAACAAACAAACCTTCGAAGAGTCGTAAATCTGTGTCTGATGTCTTCACTTTCTTTATTTATTATTTATCTCGATTTAGCTTTAAATAGCCAATAACCTGTTGTTGCTTTACCAGTGTTCCTACCTTAAACCACTTTTGAGGATACTGACCACCCCGCAAGAGCTGACCCAGTCATTTAGCCCAGTGTTCCCCAATCATGTCCGGTGGGTGTATGAATCAAATAGCATCCACAATATTTCATCCACAATAGCTAACGTTAGGATTATCAGACATTATATTACATTATCTGTTCATGTCGGTGGATGCTAGACCACAGAAACATAGTGAGAAAATTTAGTTCTAACCTTGTCAATAGCACTGACAGAAGCTCCACTTCCACAGAGAAGCTTAATGATGGTAGTATGACCCGCATATGCTTAAACACACACACACACACACACACACACACACACACAAATTATCATTATGCAATGAACACTGTGCCTGCATCACAGTGTGTACTTAACCATGCATTTTTGTCCTTAAACACCCAGGTAGATATTGCAGAAAGCTTACAGACGATCTCCAGATCAAGTAGAGTAGCAGAAAAGCTTTCAGAAACAAGATTTTGATGATTGATGATCAAGAAAAAAACTTGACGGGCTTGGTGCAACTACTGAAACTACGGTTCCATGCATCCTTTGTATTATTCACCGTTTAAACAAAAAAAACTTAGTTTTAGAGTTAGTTTTTTTATGTATGTATGTATGTATTTATTTATTTATGCCGAATGCCCTTTTATATCTGAAGTAAAGATAAAGAATGTGACCGTGCTGAATGCTGTTTAAAGTAAACATTGATTATTTTTTATTTCCATCCAGTTTGAATTATAATTAACTGGCTTCTGGCGCACAGTTAGATCAATGTGGGCGAATCTTACACACATTACCCAAATGACAAATGTATATCCTACTGGGCATTTTCTCCTTTTTCTCTATGTTTAATTTTACCCATTTGTGCTATGTACTTTCTATACTGGTGCTGACCGCTGCTCTGATTAAATAGAGCAAACTGACATACTCTACTTCCACAGCGTATCCGATTACATCTTTTCACCTGCACTGTATATTTTCCTGTGATGAGCCTTGTGCACAGAGAGACACACCCTGATCAATGCAATTTCTCATCTCTTTTGCAGAAGCCTTCAATCAGCCAGCAGAGGTCGCAATTGCTCCAGTTATGAGGTGTCCATCTCTGACATTATCCTTTCCTGGATTAACAACAGCCGAACACTGTTTATATAGCCACCCAGCTGTTGTTATGATATATTCATAACAACTATACTAATACATACATTTCATAAAGGACGTTCTAGAATACTGACTGGTTTATGCATGCTAGGTTCTAACCTAGCTAGGTAATAGGGTAATGTAGTGTTTACAATTAACCTAACTGCATGTTTTTGAACTGCCAAATAAAATTGGAAGAACATGCAAATTGCACAGAGCACAACACGACCTGAAGACAAAGGTATTTGTCGAAAAGAGATGGAAGAGATCTACATACCTGCTTCATGTAAAGCTGTCCTTCCCTGAAGATCGGCACTATCAACAGGACTTTTACACTGCAGGGCAAGAACAACCGTTATCACTTGATGTCATTTACTAATCATTCAATACATTTTATTCATTCATGTGGGTGGATGGCCAAAGTCCGAAACCCTGATGTACTGGCACTGGACCTGCTGTGCTCCTGGCCATGATAAAATAGAAAGAGAAAAATGTCTGACATTAAAAATGTGCTGTTAGTGATTCATCACTAACACTTAGAACTCAGTATCTGCTAAAGCAAACTAAACTATAAATGTATGAACTATCGAATTACTATTATGACCACTTCCTGTTGCAGCAAGTACGCTCATGAGGAAAATCAGGTTTCAAAAGCTGGCTTGGTGGGTTTATAAGGTGTGGAATTCACAACCAACAGTACATGCTAATTGTCTTCCCTGGAGTTGATGGGATCTATCAGCAATACAGCGCGACATGTCACATGGCTAGAAATATCCTACATTCTACATCCTACAACCATGACTTACAAGTACTACCCTAACCCTCTCCCCTTCTTTTTAAACAACTGTGGGGCCACCTAGATTCTTGAGTTGCTCTCCTAATACACCTTCCAGCAGTTGTTGGATGCACTGCATTCAAGGTTCTAGATGCTTACGACAACCTTGACTTGCAGGAGTGATTACTGTGGAACTTAGCTGTTGATCACAATAATGACACTCAACCATGTATTAAAAAGCGGCAAACCTAAGACAGGATTAAACATTATTGGATGCTGATGCTAATCGATCCATCTGCAGCTTTTGGGAAGGTGGAAGAATGATGGACTACCCAATAAGAAAAGAACCCAACCATGAACCCACAGCAGTCAGCATGGCTCCATATGCGTGTGGTAAAATACTAGGATCCTATTGAGACACTACCAACCTGATTAACCACAGATAGGTACAATCTATGTAATGCAAAGATTCATATTTAGTTTTACATAAAAAAGGATTAAAAAAAGAAAGGAAGTGTCCTAAGACTATTTTGTCAATACCAGGTGAAGTTTAAAGTGAGTATAAATTCATTTTTCATTCCCATCCCATTTGAATCTTAATGAACTTGGTTTCTGGTGTACTGCAGTAAGCATGGCTCCAGATACATCTGACAACATAGGACAACTAGGACTTTTATGTGGCACTACCGGCCTGACTCGCCTCTATCTGTGCTGCATAATTATGTGACTTGCTTGCTCTTAGTTTGTTTTTTGGGGCGAGTTGCTGTGTTTTAAGTACAATAACAAGTAAAAACAAACCCTTCATAAATAGGATTATATTTCTTCATTTTTCACCCAGAAAAAGCATCAAGACATTATTACTCTAGCTCCACTGTTTACTGTACATTGCTGCTGTGGTATGAAAAACCTGCTCTGTGACAAACACGTAACAGCCTTGCTCGACAAACTTTGCTACTTTTTTGGTGGGGTTGTTTTTACAAGTCATGGGTGGCACAGATGCCTGTCTGGGATTCTAGGGCGGCTCAGTCACGGCCGTTCCTTCCTGCGATTGTTAAAAAAAATGAAAGCAAAGCTCGTGCTACCTGTAACAGTCGCTGCACACATGCAGAGTGGCCACCGCTCGCAGACAACTGCAAAGCTGTTTTACCTGCAGATGAAACACATATTGACTCCAAGGTCTGGCTTAAAAAGAGTTAAGCATTAATATCCTGTTCAAAACTTACCAGCAGCGTCTGTAGAATACAGGTTGACTCCATGTGCAAGGAAAACGTTCAGGCTGTTGATTAGCCCCTTACAAGCTGTCAGATGAAGTCTGAATTGGAAAAAAAGTTATAATACATATTCATTGGTATATTTCAGTGATTAAGCATTATTTTACTTTGTTCAAATTGGGGCAGGTAGAAAAGCCATCAATTTTCATTGGTGAGGAAATTATAACCTCTGACTGATAATTGCCAGACACACACACACACACTCAGTTGGCAGAAAGGGATGGGGTAACACTAATACTTCTCAAATAGAGTGGGGGTGACAAAGCACGATGCAACTGGATGGGCTAAAATCAGAACAAAAGGGGAGAACTTGCCTAAACTTGCACATTGAGTTAAATGCATACCCATAAGTAATTTTTTTTAAGTGGTCTCTTTTTTAAAGCTGTATGTGTAAACATTCTTAATGTTAAAAACACACGACAGCATAAAGCTAGCGCTTTAATGTTTAATTGACCAGACCTTACTTAAATTATTTATTTAGACTGACTTCCTGAACACATAAGCTTAAGATAATTGTAACAACAACATTTTATCAACATCATGAGAAACTTGAATTTGTTGACTGCATACGAAAGCCCTGTATCCTATTCAGTCTTAATTATTCGTACAAGCACAGAAACCAGGCCTGTCTAATTCTTGCCTGTGTAAAGTCTTGCCTGTGTAAAGCCTCAGAAAAGTCAGAGCTTGATGTGCCATCAAATAAAACAAAATGTTCTTTAAATGATTAGTTTTCAGAGACCCCAGACATTCAAAACCATGTCTTGAGTTAGACACTTGACTGATAGAAGATATTGGGTTAACATGTAGTATAACGTACCGCTGAGCCCCCACAAACCCAATAACTATCAACTGAATAAATATTTAAATGTTTCCTCCGCCTGGTTTAGACCTTGACGATGACCTTGACGATGACCTAGACACACTATCCCTGTTTAGACTCCACTTGCAACCACTACTGTAACATACTCAAAATATGCAAGAGAATTTTTTATTCATGAATGTGCTAGTTGCTTTTCTTTAGGATATTAAAATATAGAATTAGATGTACACCAGTCAATTTTGTATCTCAAATTGAATTCACTTGCATGCTTTTGGACTGTGGGAGGAAACAAGAAGTACCACACAAAGAGAACAAGCTAACTCCACACAGAAAGGACCTTACTCGTCCCACCTGGGGATCAAACCCAGGACCTGCTTGCTATGAAGTGACAATACTACCCACATAGACAATTAAAGAAAATGAAAAACCCATTTTCTACTAGAACTAAACCACTTTCAAACTTCATTTTCCTCAATTAAAAGCAAAAACATTACAAATACACTGACGTACCTACAATTTTGAAGGAACCTGGTGGAACCTGTTGGCTTTAAATATACAAAAACTAATAAACCTGTTTAATTAGAACAAACTTATTTAATTTGTATAATTTTATGTAACCAAATGACTTTGTAGCCAGTGCTAGCTCATGGGTTAAGTTAATGGACTAGTAGACAAAACAATTGCAGTTTAAGCCCATGAGCAAGTTGCTTAAAATCATGTTCAGGCATAATTGTCACTCGCTTTGGATAAAAGTATCTGCTGAAAATGTATCCATACCCTAACAAGAATAGTTTGAATACCTTTATGGGCACTAGTTATTCTCCTGATTAAGCTGTGTTCAAAATTACAGAAAAGCATATGTGTCTTTATTATTACAAGAAAAGATTTTTGTTATATACTCACGCAGAGCATCCTTCAGCATCTTGTTTGGTGGCGACGGCACCTTTTTTAAGGGTGGCTGCAACTTTCTCTACATCACCTTTTTCCACTGCTCTCAGAAGACGCTCATCATACTTGTTCCACTCCGTGTTCTGAAACATCAAATCCATAGAAATTCCATAGAAATTACTACCGTGTTAGTACCCCGTTCACTGTTATATGACGGTTATAAGTTAAGAACCTATTTTAGAAAAGTAAGAAGGAAGAAAGGGAGGGTAAAGGAAAGAACATCAATGTTAGGTTGCTGCTCTTGGGCTCTTGAGCAAAGCCATTAAACCATAATTACTCTGACTGTCTAGTCAGAATGTAAGTCACTTTGTTTAATATAAAATCTTAATGTAACAATACAATGTGAAAGCTAAAATGCTATATTCAAGATGCTACGTAGTTGCTTCAAAAGCAAGAATGTCCTGGGTTCGATCTCCAAAGATGACCTTCTGGGTCCGGTCAGTATGGAGTTTGCATGTTCTCCCCATGTCCGAGTGGGTTTCCTCCGGGTGGCCTCTGACAGACAATCCAAAAACAGGCAAGTGAGTTTAATTGGAGATTCTAAATTGTAAATCATTTTGGATAGAGGCATCTGCTAAATGCTAAAAATGTAAACAAAACCACATGGAAGCTACAAATGCTATATTAAAGGTGCTATGTAGTTAAGTCAAAAGCAAGAAGGTCCTGGGTTCGATCCCCAAATGTGACGTTCTCGGTCTTGTCGGTGTGGAGTTTGCATGTTCTCCTCGGGTCCGAGTGGATTTTCCTCCAACAAACAATCCAAAAACATGTAAGTCAGTTTAATTGGAGATTGTCTGGGTCCAAATGTGACGTTGATTTAACCTTGTGAGTTGAAATATTGAACATTGTTTATAATGACTCGAGTAACCGTTTAATTCTCCAGGTCACTCCACATGAAAGTAAAACTAACGAATTAAAAATGAACTTTTAAGAAACTATGCCAATGTTCGAACAATGTTTATTTATTTTTAAATGTAAAATTGAGTTAAAACATGTCGAGGCGTCTTGTAGCTTAGACCAGCCCAGCACATGTGGAATTGTGGACAGTATTTAATGACGTAAAGTTGGTCTGTCAAAACTACATACTTAATATAAATATAATATAGTGACTAAATAGTTAGTGTAGACTTTTAAAAGCATTACCACGAGAGTTCAGTGGTTTTCAATGAGCCCACACACCCATAATTGTTCAACAAAAGCTCCACCTCATTTCCTAAACTTAACGCTGAACTAGCAATACACTAAAGACATGATTATATGTGTAAATACATTTAATATAACTCACGCTGTGTAAACTCTCCTGTTTCTTTAATCGCTGTTTAAGACTTTTCATGGCTGGTTAAATCCTCGGTCAGATAATTCCACTTGTTCAGATAAGCTTAAGTAACACCGCTGCGAGAGTTCGGCTCTTTTCCTGTAGAGATTCCAGGGTTTAAGTTTCCCAGGACAGAACAGGACTAACGTGTCTTTAGTACGAAACAGTCCGGACTAAAACCCTCACAGAAACGGTCCTTTCGGTCCGGACAAAGTCTCAGTGCGAAGGTCGATGAGTGTGAAAAGCAAACCATTATACACACACACACACGCTTTCACAAGTGCACACACACACCGCAAACATACACCGATCAGGCATAAAATTATGACCGCCTTATGCTGGCGAAATTTCTCTTCGAACCTCGGCCATCAGTCATCCTTGACCAACCCTCATCCTATTAGAGACCGACATACAGTATCTTGCCTTGCCTACCACCCGGTAAAAGCATAATTTTGTATAATTTTAAAACTTAGACAACTCTTTTCACCATTGCGCTTCTCACACATATAGGAATTCTAAATGTACACGCTGATGAATGAACACACAACACTGGGGGGCAGCAGTGAGCACACATGCATGGCCCCCAGGAAACAATTAAGGATTCAGTGCATTACTCGAGTATGTACTGCGCTTCAATCATGACCTGTCGACTTTTAGAATCAAACCGGCGTGTTTCTAACATGTATCAATTATAACCTAATCTGTGCAATGAAAAACACACTAGGGCGCAGCAGTGAGCACACATGTCTGGCACAATGGGCGGCCCGAGCCATGGCACCAGGTAACAGTTAGGGGTTCTATGAATCACTCAAGTGCGCTTTCGTGACCTGCCTTGCAATGGAACCAGTGACCATCAGGTCGCAAGTCTAGTTCTCTAAACACCAGGCCACAGCTGCAATTCCTGCTCATTACACAAATTCCATCAGTGCAAGTTTAAAATACACACAACCATGGACAGAAAACTTTTAACTGTTTCATTTATGTAAAGCAAGTGTTAATCTCTAGGAACTTGCATAAGACAGTAAATAGTTGGAATTGAATTGGAATACCCCAGTCATCCGGTCAGCAAAAAGTGTGGTGAGTGAGATGTCAGCTGCGGCCTGATTTACTGGTGTGATCTGCAAGGAGATTGCTTGTACCAGAACAATTTTTCTCATGTTCACTCAAAAGAGCTGTTCCCGTAACTTAATCCAAACTATAACATAGTATAATTAAAACTAATCGTTTGGCATTTATTTTAACATAAACTGGTCACAAAGCCATATTGCAGAACACTTTATTAATAAACATACATAAAAAGTCACAACAAAAATGCTGTATGTTGCTTGATTCTCTTAAACTCAAGCTATCTTTTAATATGATTTGAACCAAAATGGATTTAAACAATGTGTGGACACTGAGCATCTTTGAAAAATCAACATAAAAGTACCAGTTCAGAACAGCAGGGTCTTGTATACAGTCTTAATTCACCTTCCAGTCAACTGAACGTTCCTGTAACCTTCCTCGGGTTTTAAAAGGAATATGCATAAAAACATTCCACGATGAATATAAAGCAGCACAGATCTTGGCTGGCTTCATGTTCACACGGCCTTGCGATGATACTCTGGTGGCGCCACTTCATAATCACTGGCGTTGAACAGTGATGAAGAATTCTTTACCAAATACCTGTAAAGAACAGATTCACAAATTAAGCAGAATGAAACCCTTCAGTCATTTTTAATTATTGGGTGTGTGGTCGTATTACTTTAAAAAATCTTGCAGGTAGCTGAGAAGAAGAGCGAGGCTTTTCTCATCCAGAGGTGTGTAGGCCAGCATGGCCCCAATTCTCACTGGAAAACATTCCATTAAGGTGAAAATGAGTTAGGATGGCTTCTGTTAATTTTCTAGTTTAGTTATAGTTTGATAAGCTATGATAATATGCACTAATTAATGAAGGGCTTGTTTAACATATTAAACACATTTATACTTGTGAATAGGTTTTTCTTGATGTGCTGTATGAAGGGGACATGCTGTATAAAGGGAAATCAATTAATTAATGAAACGATTAGCAAAAGGTAAAAATGGTATCCCAACTATATCACACTGAACAGGTAAATAAATAGCAGGTATTAGGTATAAAAGAACGCTTCTCTAATGATGGGTCATGGCTCATGTCATGTCTTATTGTCATTTCAGGTACATATAAGTACATATTTCTCAAGCCTCACGGTGCAACACAGAATCCAGAGCAAAAGATAGAATACAGTGCTATAACTACTAGGGTTGCACCGGATGGTACTTTTTTGATATCCTGCCGGAATCGGAAAGCACCGGATGTCTGAAGCACTATCCT
>JAOTRQ010095524.1:0-10509 GCA_028565875.1 Hoplisoma paleatum
TATACAGATTTTAAAAAACTTGACATTGATCTTTCTCGTGTATAACGGCTTACAGCATATTTGAAGATCATTTTAGTATTTTAATTAATAGGATCTGTAATAACATTTTGTGTACACGCCATCTAATAACAACATATTGAAGTAGGGAATTAAAGATAGTACAATCAGGAAAACCTTTTTCTCATTCTCTTTATATCTTAGCCTTTGCTGCCTATAGAACACAATGGGCCTGGTCTGGGGTATAAGCTGAGCTACAGACAGATGCATGTTGAGGAAATCTGGACTGAACACTTGGAAAAGCGGCACTCCTATGTGGTAAAGGATACCCCAACGTTTGTCCCGTATGAGGTGAAGGTCCATGCATACAACAGCCACGGATGGGCAGTTGAGCCAAAAGTGCTGATTGGCTATTCCGCAGAAGATTGTAAGTGTGAAACACATCTTTTTATCTCATTTTTCAGAAATGTGTTAAGAAGTTACGGGTTATTGTTTAAGGTACTGACCTATTTATTAGTATGGCTTGCCTAGCACCACCAAACTGCCACCACTAGGTTTAATTGAGTCGCATCTCTTATCCTGTCCTGATCTTACTTATTACTTATTATATATATAAAATATACATTTCATCTTTAATGGTAAATAACACAATGTTCTTTATTATTTATTTCTTGGGATGTATGTATAGGTATTCTGTCATGTCTGTGCATCTGTATGCTTCTACTAAAACATTGTTTCTTATAATTGTTTAATGAACATGATTGATCCTGTCCTTACCCTTACCAGTGCCACTGGCAGCTCCTGAAAATGTGAGTGTGGAGGTGTTGAACTCTACACTGCTGCGGGTCAGCTGGTCACCTCTGGACCAATCCCAGATCAGAGGACATCTGGAAGGTTATAGTGTAAGTGTAGAACCTTTGCTTCTGGTGTCTTTTTTTCGCACCTAGTACTGTCTTAGCTGCATGTTTTTGTACTGTGGGAGGAATTCATGTGACATGGCGAGAACAAGCAAACCCCTTTACCCCCTTAGCCACCATACCGCCCGGTTGGGGTACATGTGTGTGCTTATATGATTGAGTGCATAGCCCTCTGTTATTTGTTATTGAATAGTGCATTATAATAGTAGTTTGCTCCTAACAATTAAATTAGTCTGATGATGATTAAAATCTGAAACATTGGAGATGTATAATAAATTGTAAATAGTAAATTTAAAAGACATCATTGATCATTAATTAGTTTCATCGCATTAAAAAGGTGGAACGACACTGAGAAACATGCATCAGAAGGTGACGTGTAAATAAATGATAAAAATCTAATTTTGAAATTAGATAACATCACGAAAGGTTTTTTAAGTGATGTTATCTACTGTAATGTTTTTGGATTTTGAACAGTCAAAAGTAAGTTCATGTTTAGAATGATGTCATTGTCTAAATTTGCCCATTTGTAAGATTGACAAAAGACAAAAAAAGAAAGAAAGAAAAGAAAGAAAGAAAGAAAGAAATGAATATGAATCTTTTTTTCTTTTTCAGGTAAACTGGTGGAGAACTAAAAGTCTGTTGAAGTCCATGGAAAAACCTGCTGAGAAGCAGTTTCTCATTGTCTCAGGGAATAAGAGCCACACGTTGGTTCTAGGACTAAAGCCGTTTTCTCAGTACAACCTCACTGTCAATGTCTTTAATAGGAAAGGCAACGGTCCCAGCAGCAAACCACTGAACTTCACAACACCAGAGGGAGGTAAGCACTACCTTCTCTACAATTCACTTTTACACTGTCAGGAGAATCAGTTGAACTGGAAAATTCTCTCAGACGTTCAGTATGAAGCTGTCAGAAGTAGAGTGTAATTGATGCTGTTTAGAAGTAGAAATTTCTATTAGTAACACTAGCCCAGTCATGAAGCAGTGCATCAGGGCCAGTGTGTTTGCTGGATTTTATTCCAACCAGATCAGAACACATCTGATTTTACTAGTTTAATCAGGTGGTCTTGGTTCGACAGCTGATCATGTAACTTCCTTGGTGGGTTGAAACAAAAAAGTGCCTTTATATTTGATGGAACTGCTTTAAACATTATTTTTCCTGTTCAAGGACAGTATAGTGAAATGTATAGTGAAAGTATAGGGTGAAAGTCGGGGATATATACTGTAGGTTATGTGTTGTCTGACATGTAAAAAGCCTAAATCTGATGGTACATCAAATAAATTTGTGTTATTTGTGTGTAGTTCCTGACAGTCCTCCCATACTGAAAGCTACTAACCCTCAGGATGACTCGATCACACTGGTGTGGGCTCCACCACTCGAGTCCAATGGAATTCTTACAGGATATGAGCTGCAGTTCCAGAAATGTAGGTCATAGTTTAATTTCAGTTCCACCAGACAAACACATGGAAAACTTGCTAGTAGCAAGTCTGTAATCAAAATTTTCAAATATTTCTTCCCCTTTGATCTCTTTCCTTTGATTTTTTGTTATAACATTTGTCTCAGCTATTTTTTTTATTATTATTTATTATTTATTTTAATCCTATAATTATTTTGTGTAAAAAATAACTTATTGTCTTCAGTCTTACCTCTTTAGTAATTGTATGTGTATAGATTATAGTTTGGCTCCTGTCCTAGCCAGCTCTTTGTCTGAGTCGATTCCAGTAGGTTCCAAAGCTAGTCTGTCAAGCCAAGCCAGTTATCTGTCTCAGCAACTTGTCCACTAGCCAGTCAAAGCCATGTCTTAGTTTCAGTCGGTTCTATTGACTTTTTTGTGATATCTGTGCTTTAGAGTTAATTTCAAAATGTTTTTGTTTTAACTGAAATATCTTTTCTGTCACTTTGCTGTATCATTATTTGAATATGCTTTCTATGTATGTCCTGGCTACCGTTGGTATACTGATTTATGTGAATGTAAATCCTTTCAGTTTATCCTATTATGGGTTCCTACAACGGATTGTGGTCTGCATTATTGATTTGGCGTTGTTTCTTATGTCGGGTGCCCTTCTTGATTCAAATCTCCTGTTTATCTGGAATTGGGTCCTACACTGCAGTGTAATGGTATGTGTATTCTAGTGTCCAGCGATTCCCAAACCAGGGAATTTGTTTTTATTCAGAAGATTGCTAGAGTGAAATCTCTAAATAAAACTCAGCTTTGCCTGGG
Source organism: Hoplisoma paleatum (assembly GCA_028565875.1). NCBI lineage: Eukaryota > Metazoa > Chordata > Actinopteri > Siluriformes > Callichthyidae > Hoplisoma > Hoplisoma paleatum. The sequence continues at coordinate 3,134 of JAOTRQ010095524.1, forward strand.
TCTTACTCTTTGTAAATGTAACCCCTATTACCCTCTCTAATCTTCCATTGTTGGTCTGCCAAAACAATGCGTGTAGTTCGAATGGACCAGGCAAACATTTTAAATCCAATTGCAAAAAAGTGAAAAAACCTGGAATGGCAGTTTACAGACTTGAAGAGCTTAAAGGGGATAAATCACACAAATCCAGCTATAATTGCCTGTCCACTAGTGTGTGGATTGGGGTAAATGGGGCAGCCACGCACCGTTGGTTAGAGAACCTACCAGGTTTGTGATCGGAACGTTGCCGCTTTAATTCAGAGAGTCGACAAGTCATGACTGATGTTTCATTGAACAAAGCACTTAACCCCTAACTGTTCCCCGGGCAATGTGGCTAGGGCTGCCCCCTGTGCCTGGCACACGTGCCTGCTATATATATATATATATATATATTAAATGGCATTTTATTGATTGTAAATTGATGATTTGCTTTTATATTTTAGTTAATGAGACTTTGGATGTTGGAGAAGTGTATGTAGTAAACATCAGTGGACCAGACACAACACAGTGGGTTTTACATGAGCTGGAAAAAGACAGCCAGTACAGATTTTCCCTGAGTGCTTGTACTGTTGTGGGATGTGGACCGGCTATCAGTGAAGAGGAATTTACTGCGACTGCAGCAAGTAAGTACTAATCACCTGTTTAGATTGAAAACACTTATAAATGTACATTTAGAATACAAATATTACAAAATAGTTTGAAATACAAATATTACAAGTTTCTGATGAATTGAGTAGTAAAGATTGTTCTTGTCAACTTGTTTTCTAAACTAAAACATTGTTTTGTTTACTTGCTGTGAACTGTAAGGAATGCATTATACTGTCATGACCAAGCTTGATGTTTGCAGGTTTAGCTAGTGTTCGTGGAAGTCTGTCATACACTAGTTGGCTGGTGGGAATCCTGTGTGCTGTGGCTTTACTCACTCTGATAGCTTTGATCGCCTGCTTTGTGTCCAAGAGCAAAGGAGGAAAATATTCCGGTAAATTACAAAGCAGAGATGCTTTTCTATCCATCCATACTCCCATCTTTTGTATATGTACAGGAATATCTAACTACCCACCCATCCATCCATCCATCTATCTAGTGACATGGTGTTAAAGAAAAAGTTTTAGTTATTGCTTTAAAATTTTGTGTTACAGTAAAAGAAGAAATAATCCGGAAACATCTAGAGTCGCATGCTGTGAATCAAGAGACCTTGAGTGAATACAGGTAGGGTCAATAGGTGATTGTGAAATTGTATTGATAGTTAACAGTGGTAACTATTGTAAGGGGGAAAGTCAGGAGAAAATATTCTGTTGTTTCTGTTTCTGAGTTGTCATATAATTCCATAGTTTCCATACATGTTTTTTTTCTGATATTGTGGTAAGTGCCCCTCCTGATGAAACCCACCTATTTATCTGGGCTCATATGCTCACATATTTACATTTAATCAGGGTTTGTTTTATTGTCCACAAAGTCTTCTTGATTACTACAGTTATTACATTATTAAAGCCCTCCACAATTTACCAGAGTTATTCTAATTAATTAAAACTATAAAAAAAATTAACTAACATTGAAAAAACATTTTCGTAAATTGGCAAACACGTGTTTAAGTGTTTTCACCATACATTTTACCGTAATATTTATTATATGCATGTCTGCAAAAACGAAGAGTTCCCAGTTCATAATCAGAATACTTTGTTATAGTAAACATGATATGATTCATGTTTAAATGCTTAATATAATCTCAATCTCATTGTTAATCAGCGTGATATATGATAATATATTTGTTTTGAGAATAGTAATGATTCAGGGCTGATTTTAGGATGGAACTAGTTATGATGTTCAATACAACATGAATTTATATTTGCAGCATTTGGCTGACAGGTTTATTCAAAGTGACTTACAATTACTGCACACAGTTTTGGAGTTAAGGAACTTGCTCAGGGGCCCCAATTGGTGGTAGTGAGAATTGAATCAATGACTTCCTGATTACTAGGCCATTAAGTAACTGATTCATTTTTGAGTCATAAGAAATAATTTTAAGTGGTTTTCATGTATTATGTTCATGTGTGTTCTTAGTTTATTGACTATTTTCAGCAGCAGTTTTACACACATTCTGCTTTGGAGATAGTTGGTTGTTACTTTGTAATCTACAATATGCAATTAATGAAAACACTTCCATTTCTTCCATGACTTTCTTTTTTACTAACATTGTCTAGAATTGTGTACGGATGTTCTTTTTGAGATGAGGGCAGTAAGTAGTTTTCTTTCTTTCTTTTTTACAGCGACAGTGATCAAAATCCTCTGAAAAGTTATCAGAGGGAGACATCACCAGACAAATACTTTAAAGAAGACGGTTTCAGTATGGATGGTTCTGAAGGCTATGGAGACGAGGGTGGCGAGTTTGAGGAGGACGGATCGTTTATAGGTGAATATGTTGATTATATGAGAAAGATGTCCATTACTGGACACACCGAGGTGACAAATTAAGATGCTTCATCCACCTTTGAAATTATTTATATTTAAGGAGGAATTATTTCTGTATTATAAGACAAATAACTGTATATTATATGACCTATAATGTTCAGATATATCATTTTACAGTGTGTAACCATGCTGTGAGGTAAAGATTGATATATATGTTTTACAGCAAATTATTAAAAATGTTATGGTCACATTTATTCAAACATTCTGGACATCCCTTTTATAACCATGGGGCTTCATGTAGACAAATGTCTTTGTTGTTGACTCTACAGATCAACATATTTTCAGCCATGTATTTATTAGACTAATTTAAATGGAAAATGAAAGTAAGAAAAAAAGATAATTTATACTTTTGTGTAAACTGATTTGAACATATAGCAGTATTATACACATTGCTTTAGTGTTCTGTTTTTTAAAAAAACTCTGTTTATGCAGTTGTTCACAGTTTTATGCACTTTTGTTACACTATACCCGAAAAGGTTCAAATTATATTAAAATAACCCTTCTAGATCACACAAGTACTACTTTAGAACGAAAATATTGTGTGGTGCTTGTTACTACATACATACTACAGTTCAGGCGACCTATATCATGTCTCTTAATAATACTTTTAAAAATGTGCTGTACATAGTGTTTTGGTGGGATTTTTGTAACTGCCATTGTGTTTTATACAATTTGTTTTTGATTGTAAATATTACTGTTCACTCCAAAGCTTTGTATATTACTTGTCTGTTTTACAGATGATGAATGGTATTTTTTTAAACAATCTTTTTCAATTGTTTTTGTGTTTGGCTTTTTATTTGTAGGTCTGTATGTATGTCCATCAAAATCAAACTAAAGCAAAATAATAAGTATATACAAATGTAAAAAAACACCTCATAAAATAAGTGAATAACTCAATTTTGACACAAATGTCAGACAGAACCTTATAATTCCAAGTGGATAAATTTGTGTCACAAAACTTGAAAGTTTTCTACCTTTGGCCATCTGATCTGGGCTTGGGTCTAGAAAGGATAAAAAAAATTCTAAAGTTATCTTCTAAACAGATTGAATAACCTAGTGGATGCACAACCAGGTCACCATTACTTACATAAACCTGGTCACAGTGGCTTCTGCATGTGTTAATAATGAAATGCACTTTCCACACACACTAAAAATAGAAATAGAAACAAGTAAAATAGAAAAGCTGCCATTTCTGGTGAATATAATTGAAAGTACTTTCAGACTTGAGAATAGATCCTATATATTTACGTAGATATTTTGAGTTTGAATATTTTGGACCCCATGAAAAATATCACCCTGGACCCAACCACCACCAGATATGCCAACACTGGACATTTATGTGAAAAATTCAAAAGACCATTTTTTATAGCTCAAATGTACTTTTTGGTATTAAATGTAACAAAAATTACACACAAAAACATTAATTACATGTAAATATAGAATAAATAGAAATGGTAAGTAATTTCCACCACCTCTCACAGACTACACCCATCTTTCATTATAAAAAAAACTGAATGACACGCTAACACTCTACTTTCTTTAGTTGGTTTCTTTCTTTTTGTTTCAGTTACACTTCAGGTATACTCGGGTCTTCTTTAAACAGCAACATGTAGAAAATGCAAAGCTTAATGTAAAGTGTTTTAGTTTCCTCAACCAATTTCCAGAATGGTCTAGTATGGGCCCTCAAACTGCCGGTTTTGATGTATGAAGCTTCTAGTGAATTAAACATGTTAATGTATTGGATTGCAGTGGTTGTAAATAGAACATAAATTAGTAGATATAAAAGTATTAAAAGACAGCACATACTGTCTCAATCTACAAACATATACTTCATAATGAACTAATTCATTTAGCAGACACTTTTACTTTTAGCAGACCAAAGTGACTTACAGTAGTTATGGTAGACAGTCTAAGCAATCGAGGGTTAAAAGTTTTGCTTAAGGGGCCCTTAAGCAAAACTTAAGCAGCAACAGCAGCAACCAAGAAGTGGTTATGTTTGAACCTGCATCTTTCGGATATTCTAGTCCTGTAGCCTAATCATTACACTACAACTGGCCCCCATATCACACAAACAGGGGTGGAAATCAGGTTGTGCAGAAAATCACACAATGAAAAAAAATGAAAAGTTGAATTACAATCTCATTATAAGCATGACTGTATAATAGTTTATTAATACAAAATTAAGGTAGATTGATTCACTATATAGACCTCACTAGTCTTTAGGATCGCCACCTTCTATTTAGTCAAGTCAACTTTATTTCTATAGCGCTTTTTCCAATAGATATTGTCTCAAAGCAACTTTACAAAATAATTACAGCACGTCCAAATATTAGGAATAGAATGTACGTATTCTTATCTACACTAAGCTTATAGCACCATCTAGTGGCTACGTGGATAATCTTCGTGTAGGTGATTTAAAGCCGAACATCCAGATTCACCGGTAAGTTGTTAATAAGCCGTTAAGCCCATTTAAACGGCCGTAAACTCGTTTTCTGTCATTTCTGTTTATGTACAAATGTTTTGCTAAATTGAGGAGAGCAAAAATGTGAGCTCACCAGATTAAAGTCCTAAAGCGAAACCGTCGTGTGGTGCATAACGGACGCGAATCGTGCACGTGCATATATAGCACGAATTTTATCGCATCTTAACTTAGTGCCAACTTAACTTAAGCAATACTTAGTGCACTTACGTATTTGCGCTTGTGAGTTGAATGTACTGTGCACTAAAATGTATTTGAAGTGTTCAAGTGCGCGATTTGAGACTAAAGATGTGTCTCAAACCGCGCAGTTATGTAGGTGCCCTTACATCTTAGTGCACACTTTCAATGGGAAGTGCTGTTCCAAATGGAACGCTGCATTTTAGACGAGGTGACGACTAACATTTGATAGCACTTTTCTATTTGGCCAAAAATATGTTCAGATTTAAATATCAACCTGACTTTTAGCTGAGACTGGTTTAAAAAGTAAAGTAATCACACACATTAAAAATAATTCAGTCAAAGGAAATGGGATGTGTAAGACACATCATTTTTATTTGCTTCATCCATACTATTCCAACTTTTTGCTTTAATCAACAATTTTTCATATTTCCTCTTGCAAATACTTTTTGCACATTGTCTCTTGCAGTTTTGCTCTGTCTTTTTATTTGTTCCACACTCACATGAAGGTCTATTATACCATTTACGAATATTCATGTGTATTAGAGATCTTAATGTTCCAAAGACATCATCCAATTTGGTCAGACATCCCTTTTCATTCTTAGCATACATCTTGAAAACACACCCTTCCAGAAATGCATTGCTAAATTGTCTGAAATTTCTATAACTACCCTTGATTTTTTACTAGAAGGACTGATAACATGTATGTTGTGTACTTCTTCATTAAAAGGTCCATAACACAATCTTGTACAACACCTACGAAGTTCTAATGGAAATCTGAGCATTTATGACATTCGTTGTCCTAACACAATTTCTCTGAAGGCGTTCTTTACACACCATTTAAGGCCTGTTCACATACAACACCAAATCATTCACACCTGCAATCATTCTTTTGTCTTTTCAAGCTTCGTTGGTACAGTGGGAAATTGGAAAAAGGATTACCACATAGTCACTGAAAATAGAAATAAAGATCTACTGCAAAGAAAAAGGTACTGATTACTGATACTGAACAATAGATGATATTAGATCATATTGTGTTCATCCCTCGTTTGCTAAAACAACAAGTCTTCATCACCACACAAATGCTCCAGTTTTTTGAGATGATTTGGCTTCTTCTGTTAGCCATCACAATTTACCCATCGTCAAACTCACTCAAATCCTTAACTTATGCTTGCTTGTTTTAATCAACTTTAATGATAAAATTCCTGTCTAATAGAATGATGTCGTAGTATTCTGCCGACTTTATTAGAACATTGGACTCTGGACTAGCCAAATGTGAAAATAGACTAGACAGTTTACCATGCATACAGTATAATACATAATAATATGCCTGGCTAGATTGTTATTTTATCCTGATTTTGTTGCTTTTTGTTGTTTCTGTTTTGATATCTTAAATGTGGGAAACATTCTTTTCTTTGCTGCCTTAACACAAACTGGAAAATGCTTAGTGTAACTACAGCATCAAATATACATAATGCGTTTGAAAAAAAATTAAAGTCTCTTTACTGATTAATGATCAAAAATTCTAATTGTGTTTGGTAATGTCAGCCTGTTTCTCATCTTCTCTCTGCTTCTCAGAAGCATCTTTCCATAATTGACACTGATTGGTTTCTAGCATTCTGTTTCTGTTGAATTCACTGTAGTTGAACTGCTGGTGCCATTCTTCTCACTGAATTCTTTTCTACCCATTGATTATTTCAACACCAATACATTCATCATTTTCATGTCTTTAAAAGGTCTTGTATCAGGCACGATGCGTAATTTAGACAGAAGGAGATGATGATCGATCCAAGAATGTTCACTGGAAAAGTCTGTATTTCTTAAAGCAAACTGTGATGTTGAATACTTTGTGAAAGAAGTCCCAGATAAAAGTGAATGAATGGATATGTTGAAGTCTGACGAAGAATATGTACACCTGTTTACATCCACAGAATGCTGGTTCCTGCGGGTTACGGTTTGTAGATGGTGAGAAAACATACAGAGCTTCTCCTTTACAAAGTTCTGCTAGCTTAAGAGATCAGGACTGGGGGGAGAGAAGAACAAATTATTAATTCTGGATAAAAAACACACGAATCACACAGTATTGATTTTGTATAACAATACTTATTATGAATTCAAACAACGTGATTAGTCATATGTCGCTTTGCTGTTTGGGAGAGTTATGATTCAGATCATGTGATGATTAAGGAGTCTTGAGTGTGCATTAGTCCAGTGG
>JAOTRQ010095545.1:0-10509 GCA_028565875.1 Hoplisoma paleatum
GTTGTGAGAACGTTGTGAGGACGTTGTGAGAACATTATGAGAACATTGTGAGAACGTTGTGAGAACGTTGTGAGAACATTATGAGAACGTTGTGAGAACGTTGTGAGGACGTTGTGAGAACATTATGAGAACATTGTGAGAACGTTGTGAGAACGTTGTGAGAACATTATGAGAACGTTGTGAGAACGTTGTGAGGACGTTGTGAGAACATTATGAGAACATTGTGAGAACGTTGTGAGAACGTTGTGAGAACGTTTCCTGTAAGTGCAACGTTTTAAGCAACAACAATTGCAATGAGCAGCAACTTTTTCTGAATCATTAATAATAATCATTGATACTGTAAGAATGACATGAACATCCTTGATGCTTTATTCTTATAGAACTGATAATAAATGTTATAATAGTGACTTTATCGATTAAGATAAGCAGTTTTATGTGGTAATAAACGAGTAATGATGAGATATAGAACTCTAGAACACTAAACATCTCCTGTTTGACCTTTACCTGATTTTACTTTAAGACTTTTACAAAGTTTCTGGTGTTTAAGTTCCTCACAAGTTTTTGTTTATAACATCAGTAATGTAGTAAAGTTTCTAGCTATAGGATTAGCAGTGCCACTATGCTAAGCTAAATAAATAAATAAACTCGCCGCAGTCACAGTTCATCTTTCATGGGAATAAACTCGAGTTGTTTGAGTTGTGTAGATAAATGATCTGCAGTTACTTGTAATGATGAAACCGGAGGAGTTTCATCATCAACACTAACACTGTGCCTTTAGCTTTGTTTCACAGTAACACACAGTAAAGATACACACACACACACACACACACACACACACACACACACACACACACACACAACATCTCTCTCTGTAGATGTCGTTGCATTGTAGATGTCTCACTAAAACCGTAGAGTAAACACAAACAACCACGAAGCCTTCAGAAACTCGACTCCCCCTGGTGTTGTGGAGGTGAACTACATCCTAATGCATAATGACCTCGATGCAAAAGTATAAATCACAACCTCAATAAACAATGAATGAAACGTTCGTGCTCCTCTCGTGAGTTAATTTAAACCCGATCCCTCCTTTTCAATTGAACCCATTTGCCATCATCACCGGGTACCGTGGAAGGTTTCAGGTATCGTTCGACCATCCATCAGCGCCTCCGTTTCCACCGTAAGATTTACGATCCACCGCCAAAGAGTTTTAAAGCGGCGGAGGTTTGTGGACGCATTTCCTTCCTCGTTCCTCCTCGTTCTTGCTGCTCGGGATGATTAAAGTCAGACATTGTGGCAGGATGGCAGACGAGATGTCGTTTCAGATTTGCTTGTCAGGCGGCGGCTTTGATGAACGTTTGGCAGGATTGAACGGCGGCGTAAAGATTTGGAAATTCTGATTGGGACTTGACAGTGGAATGTGTTCGACAGTCTGAGATCTGTTCTGTCTCTGTCTTATGGAGGGGTAAAAAAAACACGTGTGGTGGTAAAGAAAAACCGTCGTGTCCTCTATTGTGGTGCGTTCTTTTATTTTATGTGACTTTAACGGCACTTTTGCTGGTTTTAAAGCTCTTATATTTTCACACTGGTGCAGGACAAATGTAAAGATTTACAGCTGCTGTAAATTTCATTGCATCTCATTTCAAAAGGCTTTTAACATTTCTTACAGCCGGGCTGCAGAACCCAAAATTAAAAGTGCCTTGTGGTTTTATTTGAATTTAAAAGTGTATTGTTGGTGTTCCAGTTGTTTCCGACTCTCTTGTTGTTTTGTTTTTATTCAGAATTAAAGCTTGATAAAGAACAATCTGTTCCCAGCAAAACCCAAAACGTCTTTATGTCTCTTATTTATTCAAGTTTTGGCCTCTAAATGTTTTTTCTTCTCACCCCGACTCTGATCCTGTTCTGGACCTTTATTCTCCCGGAGTTAACATCCTGTAAGCTCTTTTTACCGAAGCGGTTACACACTCACAACTTGCCGTACATAAGAGTCACACTTGCACACATTTGATGTGATGTCACTTCCTTCCGAAGTCACCGTACCTTTTATTCTGGGCGATTCGTAGACCGGTGGAGTGTGTGTGGAGAGAGTGTGTGTGTGTGTGTGTGGGGGGGACCCCTCAGACATTATTTTAAACAAACGTACACACTTTCAGTTTATGAGTGATACGTCCACATTTAACCTGATTAGTGTAGTTTAACACACTAGGGGGCAGTAGTGAGCACACATGCCGAGTGACAGGTTCAATGCCTCGATGACCACCAGCGATTCACCCTATTCAGGGTCACGGCGCGTATCTCCATCGGACCTGGCTGCATGTCTTTAGACTGTGGGAGGTAAATATATAGAGGAAACATACACAGACACGTGACACATGGAGAACATGCAAACTGCACACAGAAACACCTGGATCGTCTTTACCAGAGGAATCGTGTTACACTAATATAATAATATAATTGTATAATAATCTTTTTTTTCATAATGTTTATTCATTTCTTATATATTAGTAAACAAGGGCGAGTAAACGAATGTTATGTTAAATTAAATAATAAATTATGTTTTTAATTTTTGCTTTTGCTCAATCAGACAATTTAATTGTGTTTAATCAAACTTCATTAAAATCATCTCAAAAGTTTTTTTTATATAAATGAGCTGAAGCACAAAAAAACCTCGACAATATTTTATAGTGACATGAAGTTTAAATTCATTCTTGTATTAAGCATTTGTTATCGTGTGTGTGTGTAGATGGTGTGTGTGTGTGTGTGTGTGTGTAGATGGTGTATGGGAGGGGTATGCTGAACTAGAATAAAGTGTTTATGTGTATTCAGGTGTGTTTAATTGTGTTTATTTCTGTGTTTATGTGTGTTTGTGTATGTTCAGGTGTGTTTATTTGTGTGTTTGTGTGTGTTTATGTGTGTATGTGTGTTCAGGTGTGTTTATTTTTGAGACGATATCTATTGGAAAAAGCGCTATATAAATAAAGTTCACTTGACTTGACTTATTTGTGTGTTTGTGTGTATGTGTGTTCAGGTGTCTTTATTTGTGTGTTCAGGTGTGTGTGTGTATATGTGTGTTGAGGTGTGTTTAGTTGTGTGTGTGTATATGTGTGTTGAGGTGTGTTTAGTTGTGTGTGTTGAGGTGTGTTTATTTGTGTGTTTATGTGTGTATGTGTGTGTTGAGGTGTGTTTAGTTGTGTGTGTATATGTGTGTTGAGGTGTGTTTAGTTGTGTGTGTATGTGTGTGTTGAGGTGTGTGTGTGTTTATGTGTGTTCTGGTGTGTGTATGTGTGTGTTGAGGTGTGTTTAGTTGTGTGTGTATGTGTGTGTTGAGGTGTGTTTAGAGAGAGACAGACAGATAACGGGCGCTGTGGGTCTCTGAATGTTAGTCAGATCTCTAAACCCCAGATGGCAGTGCCAAGCATCTCATCCTGCACCACCGGGGCACCACCACAGTCCAACATCTGCACAGACATCTGCCTGTTTATCAACCCCCCCCCGTCACACACACATACTCACTCACATACTCACACACATACTCACTCACTCACATACTCACTCACTCACTCACTCACTCACTCACTCACTCACTCACTCACTCACTCACTCACACACACCAACTCACTCACTTGAAACAATGATTTTTCAGCTTGCATATTATCAGCTCTGTTGCTGTCTTGAGAACATCTGAAAACTGCCCAGAAGAAGCTGGAAAAAGAAAAAGTCGTGCTTGTTATTCCATGATGCTGCCGCCAGATGAAAGATGAGATCATAAACAGCCTCGTTTATAATTGTACTGTTTATAATTCATGGTACCATAACAACATTGTTTTATTAATACTGAACGTCTACAAACATGTAAAGAAACATCAAACCATCTCGTAACAAAGTTAAACAGACCAGAATGTTTTAGATTGGGCTGTGGGGAGTTCGAGATGCTTCACTATCATCAAGTTGCCATTGTTGGGCCCCAAGTTCAAGGCCCTTAACCCTCAATTGCTCAAAATGGTGTTGTTTTATAATTGTAACTGCAAAATACTGACAATGTAAATGTTTAGACTCGTTAGTAGCTCCTTTTTGCTTTGATGACAGCTTTGCCATTGATGCTTCATGAGGAGCCACCAAGAATGATTCTCCAACAGTCTTCCCAGTAGTGCTGAGCACTTGTTGACTGATTTGCTGTCACTCTGCATTGCGAATTTGCTTCTCCAGACACAGAGGCTATCGGGTTGCTTACCGAACCGGGCATGTGTGATGATTGCTGCCCCCTAGTGTGTGTGTGTGTGTGTTTCACTGTACGGATTGGGTTAAACGCAGAGGAATAATTCCTACGTGTGTAAACGGTCTCAACTGAGCAGGATTAATGAACCCACAAGTGTTATTACTTATTAATTTAATCAGGAGGAGAACAAAAATCCCATTTAACCATCACAACTCTGGTTTTTAAACGCAAAGTCCTGGAACAATTCAGCTAAAACAGTCACGTACATTTTGGCCGGGTCACCATCGTTCCCTAATCCTTCTCTCCATCTCGTACTGACTGAGACTTTATCTCATTATGGCAGGTTTAGTCTGGACTGGCCTTTGTCTGGACCGGACCCCCTGCTGCCCCGACCGGTCTGTAATAAATCTGTGTAGTGAACCCGGGGGGAGAGGACTATTGTACCGGTTTCATCTGAGTACAATATCGCATCAGTCTGTCTTCTCTGACGGAATGAATGCCGCTAAACTCGATCTAAGCGCCGCTTGTAAAACCGCCGCGTCACAACCCCGTGATAAATAAAACTCGAACCCATGACAGAAAACTTTGGCAAGACTTGTATGAGAAACAACATGTAACTTAACGTTTATACATTTTTAGTCTTGAGCCAAAACACACAAGTTACAAACGACAACAAAACAATAGTTGTGTGTTTTTCTCCTCGTGTGACCTATTACATTGTGATTAGCTGTGATTTGTTGATTTCGTAATCGTCTCTAGTCCTTGGGATTAGAAAAACGAACGGCCTTTATATTTTTTATTTAGATTATTTATTTAGATACACACTGCCAATGTAAAGATGTAATCATTATACCTGCTTAAGTAGCATAACCATGAAAAACAACATTATGCCAAAATTAAAAGGCAGAATAAGATTGCAGCAGGATTCTTTAAGAACGGCTTATTTTAATTTTATCGTGAAAATGAATTTAAGAGCTTTATTCTATGAAGTCCCAGCTATTAAATCATCGTCATGATTGGCTACTGTTCACTTTTTATACATCTGTTATACAGCAAAGTGTGCGGTTGATATATTAAACCGCACTAATCATCTCATTCTCCACATATTTTTAAACCATTCACGTGAAACTGAGTCGGTGAGTGTGGAACGAGACTGAAACAACAAAGACGTGGCGGTATCATGTGAGAAAGCTATACAGAGACACGGTACCATTTTTACAGCTTTACGACATGCTTGGTAATTTAACGAAGTTGTTATTTTTAATACCTCTGACTCCGGTGATTTATAGCCGTGATTATGTAGAGTTTTTAAATATGTATTGCAGTAGTTACTGGTGAAAACGCTCTGTTTCCATTTGTGTGTTTCACATCGCATCACGTCAAACCGTCCATTTCTGAAACATTTAATTTTCCAGCTACTGTTGCAGTCTGAGATTTGTTTTTAACTCCAGTAAGAAAACACTCTATTTATAATTCTAATTCATGAACCGCGGTGTGATGTCTGAACGAGACAACAAATTAGCTAAGAAAACGAGAAAACACACACACACACAGACACACAAAAGTTAAAGTTGTGATGTGATTAATCCATTGGGAACTTGATAACGACACTTCATTTGCTTCGGCTGTGACGTTTTATATAAACAACACTCGAAGGTTCGAGTGTTCGAGATGGTGAAAAGAAACGAGCTGTCAAAAACCCGACAGAGACTCATTTGATTTCACCAACAGGGAAACGAGGATGAGAAGACCTCGAACGTTCATAAAGACATAAAGAGGAATTTAGTTTGGACAGTTAGAACGTACGGCACGGCGGCAAACCATGTGGGAGAGCCCCAAACTAAAACTCTCAAAGGTTCAAGACCCAACTACTACCATGATGCCGCTGTTGGGCTCCTTAACCCACGATTGCTCTTTATGGACATAAAAAGGCATAAGCTAAATGCCAAAAGTAAAGAAAACGGTCTAGTGTATGCCAAAAATGTAAATGCTTTCCAGTGCTGCTCAGAACCTGTCAGCAGACGCACAAGCCAGATGATAAAATGTGCACATTTCACCATTTAGGGTTTAGAATTTGCAAAATAGTAATCGTGTCGTTCTGAAAGACATGCGGACGTACTTGACCTGTCAAACGAACCCGACCGCACGGAAAACCGCACATATTTTGGTGTGTTCTCAGCTCCCAGAGGTACCAAACATGCAGAAGAGTTTCTCAAAGCAGCTGTAAAGCTCCGTCGGAACCTACTTTTGTGTTCTGAGGTCACAAGAAATCTACCCCGGGATTTACACCAGACAAAGATGTGACAGAGACAAATTGCCGCTCGTAGAGTCGGTATGCAAGTCATGAACCAGCGGGATCTTTTAACACGGGACCACGGGACCACCGTCCAGATAAAACCTGTCAGTTCTAGTGAAGGAAAACAGGACTCAAGCTCGTAGAAGAACCAGGGAGTGTTCAGTTAAAGGATTTTTAAATGCTGTTTAAATGTCATACCATAAAGAACGACGAGCCCTTCTGTAATGATAAGATCTAGACCAGTAGTGGTAAAGATGACCTTTCATACCTTCAGAACAAGCTTACTGTTTTTTATTTTTTAGAATCTGCTTCAATAGGTCCTTTAAGGGCTTAAGCCAAGACTTACGAAAAGTGCAAAATGCTAACATTTCAAACATTCCAGAATGCTAACAACAGCCCTAAAAGAACCGTCGACGTCCAAAGTAAACTGGGGTCGATCCAAAACCAACACTGCAAAGTGCTCAGAGAGGACACAACACATTAAGGGCTATTCGAGGTTACACATATGTACATATACCTTACATAACATGACATAACATTTTGACCACTATAGTAATATTATTGTGGTCCGAAACCGCCCCGGACCTGTGCAGCATTCTGTATTCTGACTCCTTTATCAGGACTCTTGGATTCGCAGCACACGGGCGGGAGGTATTCGTCCCCCCGCATGGGCACAATGAGCCCTAGACAGCCGTGACCATGCCGCCGGTTTACCACTGTACCTTCCTCGGACCATCTCACAAGAGTCGCCTGGACACGGTCATCTAGCCAACGCATTTTGGCCCTTTTTAAGATGGATGACATCCTGGCACCTTTGTGGGGGGAGGTTTTATTTTATTTTATTATTTTCAAAACACAGGAAGACCGGACTAATTTATAACTTGGATGGAAAGACAAGAGTTTGTAGGTAATGATGTGAATATCTAGATAATTACATTGAATTAGTAAACACTCTCCTGTAACCGTATTAAATCCAAGACGCTAAGCTAAAGTGATATTGTCTTTTAAAGAAGCTTTTACTGTGTTGACTCAAAGATTAGAAGAGCTTAGTTCCAGACTAACCACTACAGAATAAGTTCTTTACAGAACAAGACTATTCAGGCACACCGTGATGGAAACTCCTGGATGTAAGATTTACCAAAGTGGACTGTTGGTTCACTGGACTTTTACTCATCTCGTGTTCCTCTGCATTGTGGTGTATCGGAAATCCATCGGGGATTATTATTTCACTTACAGTTCATTTTCATTGACGCTCTCATGGCAGCTCATCCCAAACCGAACCTGTGTAATGTGGGAGATGTTCAGAGACCATGTTAATCCATGTCAAATTCAAGAAGAGAAAAAAAAAATGTCTGGACACGGTGAACCAATAGTGAAGCGTAAATTTCCTTCCGTCCTCCTTGTAGAATAAAGTCATCGAAATGTGGGCGAGGTACACATGAGGTGATACGAAACAGACATAGAGAGAGACTTCAGACTTTTACAAAATATTCACACAATAAAATCTACAAAATAATTATGGATTTAAATGCCTTCATTTCATTTTGTTCCTCTTTCCAAATACTGACCACCACTAGTCTTGTGTTTAGGTCTCATTTTCTTCCAATACTGACCATCACTAGTCTAATTTTTTTATTCTTCTCCAAATATTGACCATCACTAGCTTAGTTTTTGGTCTCATTCTCCTCCAAATACTGACCACCACTAGTCTCGTCTTTTGGTCTCATTCTCTTTCAATACTGACCATCACTAGTCTTGTCTTTTGGTCTCATTCTCTTTCAATACTGACCATCACTAGTCTTGTCTTTTGGTCTCATTCTCCCCCAAATACTGACCATCACTAGTCTAGTTTTTGGTCTCATTCTCCTTCAAATACTGACCATCACTAGTCTTGTCTTTTGGTCTTATTCTCCTCCAATACTGACCATCACTAGTCTTGTCTTTTAGTTTCATTCTCCTCCAATACTGACCATCACTAGTCTAGTTTTTGGTCTCATTCTTCTCCAAATACTGAACATCACTAGCCTAATCTTTAGTCTACTTGATTCTGTTATACACACACACACCAAAAAGTTTGTGCAAAGTTGTTTTGAGCAATAGTCTATGGTGTAAACGACACAACTTATCACGGACGTTTCCTTTCACTTTGAAGCCAAAGAACAAGTGACCATGACGAGTTTGCATTATAAAAACCACAATGCCTTTCTGTTACAGTCTGGTCCGGAAAGCATGTGTAGTAAAACCTTAATCACACATGAGGTTAATTACACCCTTCGAATCAGGCTGCAAATTGCTTTTAACAAATGAACTTAAATGCCAAACTTGCCTAAAACAAAACTGCTGTGTAGTTGTGGGTAATCTGATGCTGACCGAGCATCCTTTGACATTTGTGATGTCATGCGAAAGGGTTCGGACTGCACACCCGATGCGACAGTCCCACACGAGAAAAACTGCGACACATCGCATACGGAAGAGAAATGAAGAAAATCTAGCCCGGAGGAGAGAGACATGATAAATCCTGCCTCAGTAATCCATCAGCTTAACACCCCCTACACCGCCGGAACATCACGTCCCGTGTGCGTTCTCATTGGTCGCCGGGTGTAAAACCGTCCCACCCTGTCGTTCCCAGGTCCCTGAGCCGGATTTAGGCAGGATGGGGCGGGAGGGAGGGCTGAGCGATTCAGAGGCGGGTCGACGTGCTGGGTTTTCCTCCTCCTGAGCACTTGAGAGGGAACTGATGCTCAGAGTCACAGTCGTGCTCACACTTTTAACTTCCCTCGGCACTACGCAGTGTGTAGAAGAACGTGGTGAGGGGAACCCGAGCCCTCTCATTTAGATTTGCTTTTAAATCATTATTAAATACTTTCTCTTGACTGTTGGATGATGGAATTTTAACCATGCGGAAGGTAGGTGGACCGGCTGCTGGGTTATTTTTTTATTTTTATTTTCTACATCTACATCTCTGGAAAGCTAAATTAAAGACGTAACTTTCGAATGCTTTTTAAAAAATTTTTTTTAGGGTTTGTAGAATAAAGAAGAAACGGCTCGTTTCTGTTTAACCCAAATCTACGAATCTGTAATTATAAAGCTTGCAAAAGTGATTCTTATTATTGTTTGATTTGGTTTGGCTGTATGTTAGAATCCAATTCGAATCAGATTCGAACACTGACAATGATGTGAATCGTTCTCGATTCAAATTGTGGCTAAACTTTTTGCTGCTTTTGCTGCTAGCCTGGCAGGACCATTACAATATACAACCTTAATACAGGCAGTCGAAAGCTTGCTCAAGGGTCCAACGGCAACAACATGGCAGCGGTTAGACCTGAGCCAGCGATGGGTGGATCATTTCATTATTGCATTGCCAACATTGATCAGATCCTTTGATCCAAGGACTATAACTGAGGGTTGTAATTGAGGGTTCGTAACCTTGCTCTGGGGCCTAACAGTAGCAACTAGTGGAGGCTAGTGGAGTTTGAACCATCACCCAAAGGGTTCCTGAGTCCTGTTTGTTAACCACCCTGCTATTGCCGCTCTATGAATTATGAATACTCTCTCATAATAACTCATAATAGGTCATTTCTGTTCACCACGCCTACGTTTCAATGCTATAAACGAACGTGGTTTCGTTGGGACAGTCCAGAAACTCTGTTGCTACGAGCTGCATGGGCGTGCGTGTGGTTAAAGTCCGGTCATGGCGGCGTGCATCGACCCTGTTAGGCGGCTTATCAGAATTCAGCCTACATCAGGGACGCAGCAGAATGGCGAAGGATCTGGTAACGGGCAGACAGTGCACCTCTTTGTTTCTGCAAAGTGTCACATGCTTCACACAGCTGACAATAAGACTGAGCTGACGCTGATCAGATGTGAAGAGGTCTGGATCCGATCCCATCAGATCAGCCCGGGACGTGCAAGTGGACGTCAGGCTTTAACACACTGCCATCTATTGTTACTCTGCAGTTTGACACATGGATTGTGCCCCCCCCCCCACACCCCCCCACAC
>JAOTRQ010095554.1:0-10508 GCA_028565875.1 Hoplisoma paleatum
AATTACCCTTGTGTTTACATTGTTTACAATTATTAGGTTCATTTATACTCTATTTTTCTAGCTTGTTAACCGTAATTAAGTTTTAAGTGTTAGGATGGAGTAGTTACAAAGCATTTCACTGCCGGTTGTACTGTGTATCATTATGTATGTGACAAATAAACTTTGATTTGATTTGATTTGAATCGTTAACGTGAACGAGACATGAGGAACACTCAGACATAGATGTTAATCCAGGGGTAATTCTGGCTAATATCAGCTCACAGGCTGATGGTTCTCAGTTCAGTTCGTCTAGCAGAAGGCGCGATAGTTCAAAACAAACTACAAACCCCATGAGCTGCAGTGTTAATTAGGGCTAATGCGATGGACTGGACTCTGGGGCTATTTTCGATCGGCCTGGAGGCCGTGCTGAGTCATTAAACTAAGCTCAGCTGGTGCAGTAAAGAGCTGGTGTGTATTTGTACTTGTTGTTTTTTTTTAGATGAGCTTTTTATTCTGAGTATTCTGTGTGCTTTGTTTACACTGACCTGAAAAGTATTAGTTTTCCTAAATCCTCAGCGTCTCCTGGTGATCGTTTTTCTTAGTGGCAGGCGTTTAGAGACACGAGTAGCTAGCTTTGGGGGCTGGATCACAGTTTCACCAAGCACGCTTCCCAATACCCAATAAAACGTACATACATATAACCAAATAAGTGTTGTTCTGTAGACTTTTTCCAGTCCTGAATGGAATTCAGTCCATCAGAGATGCATAATCTAACCAGGTAATGAGCTCCTCTAGCCTTTATTGAAGAGAAGCTGTTAGACTAACATCAGACAGCAATTACTGTCTTGTTTAGTCTTTTGCATGCTTGACAACATTACCCCCCAGGCTTTGGTTAACACAGCAGAAGAATAAATGACGGCTTGACTGCTTTCAATGAGATCTCATGTCATTGTGCCAGGCTGTAACGGCATCAGAATGCAGCTCCAGGTATCTGTTAGCATTACCCGGACACAAAAGCCAGACGAGTAGCTCCATTTGTCATAGACCTACGTGCTGTACGACATCATTCATTCTACACATCTCAGATAGGGTCCGAGCACACCATCAGTCATTCTATGGACGCATAAAGTGCCGATTCTTGGTGCATCGCCTTGTTATGCATTCTATGGTTTACGGCCTTGCTTAAAGGTTCAAACCCTCATCATTTTGAATAATAGCCTAAAGATCACCCACTAAGCTACCCCTGTCTGTTCTCCATACCCACCGTACCTAATGCCAAGCGAAGACTTATTATAAAGAATAATGCTCAGGGACACTGGACCTGTCTAAATATCATTGGGCTAGTATATGGATTATATGATGATTATATCTTGGATTCAGACCTTCAGCCTTTCAATTGACAGCACAAATATCTACCCAATAGGCAATCCTTATCCGTTTAGCACTCCCCACAGAGCTACAAACTCACTATAAACACTGCAATGGCTCTAGAACTGTTCAGGATCTTGTCTCATTAGGTCACACAAGCTTTAGATCAACCTGCACAATGCCAAGTAAAAAGTGGCTTATAAACAATGCTATTAGAAGCTGGAGCCCAAAATGTCTTTGGGCTGGCATATAAATGGTATATGATTTTAACCTGCAACCTTTTCATTGATAGCCTAAAGAATTACCCAGTAAGCTAGCACTCCCTACTGAGATACAAACCTCGTATGGGCATTTCATTGGCACTAGAACTGTTCTGAAGTTTCTCTGATTAGAGCATGGACAGGTTTAAGACTTCTCTGCTCGATGCCAAGCAAACACTGCGAATAAAGAACAATGAGTATGGACATTATAGAAATGTGACCATACGGCTTGAACATATGGCTTGTAGCCAATTCTGACCATTTATGACATAATCTGATCTGAATTATATACTGAGTGTGGCCTGAGATTTTTAACCAGTTTAACAGAATCTACTTGTTTTGTTTTAGTTTTTTTTTCTGCACTCCAGCTGCTGTAGTTACGTTTGGCATTACATGACACAACTGAGAAATGACACTGACCTTATTCTGGTGATTTGTACAGAATGGTATTGGTCAGGCTTGTGTCATCGGGTAATGTTAAAAGCCGTTGTCTTTGCCAGAATCGAGCATGAATCGAATCTTCACATACAGCGGGCTACAAAAGGTCACAAAAAGAAAAACATGCTACAACCCTTTGGGTTGGTGTAGATATGAGGTGGAGTAGCTTTGATGACAAACTGCAAATTAAAGCTGCACGACATTACATCCATATCAATCACGCTGATCATCCACTGTCATGGCCTGATGTTTAGGGGACTGGGCTTGTGACCTGAAGGCTGCCGGTTCAATTTCAAGAGCCAATAAATTAAGCACCGGGGGTAGTGCACGCTCGTTCACTGCTGCCCCCTAGTGTGTGTAAATGAATGCTTCACAGCACAGATTGTGGTTAAGCGTGGATGAATAATTCCTAAATATGTAAAAAGCACAGTGATGAAGTATTCTAAGTATTCTATTAGGAACGGGTTAGGCAGACTTATGCATCTTTTTCTTTAATGCAGTCATTTTGATATGTCACATGATGTTATAATGATGTTATAATGATGTTATAACTCTTTTTATGATCATGGTTTTAAATAAAGAATGTTGCCTTAGATAATGGGTCCCATAATTCAAAGATGTATAATTTTGGGACATCACCCAAATTTTGTCTTGAATTAACTAGCCATTTGACATTTATGGAAAGACAACGATTCATTCTCTCAGCTCCTGTGTTTCAAGATTAGGTATTTCAATGCATTCTAAGGTCAAGATATCTATTGTGTGTGCGCCATGCCTACGTTACTTCACCTGAACCAAAATCAAGAGGGATGTAGAATGTAGATGATTTCTAAACCATTCACAAAGCTCCTTTTCCAGGACCGCATCTGACGGGAAAATTTCTGGTGCCCTTTCTTACAGCCAGTTACGACTCAGACTTTAAAACCATACGTACATTTATAAAAGCTGCAAATGACATAACAGAAACTGGTCGACACAAACAGTCAGTGGGAGATTCTCGTGTTTGCTCAAAAGCCTTATAAACAGGACATATAACTGAAAGTTAGATAATGACACACATTGTGTGTGATTCAATACAATCACATATGTCATCTTGAATGAACCATGACAAGTATTACAGTTATCAAAAGAGTAAGAAAGAGTGTGTGTGTGTGTGTGTGTGTGTGTGTCCCACCAATTTGCCCATATTTGTTGTGCTGTTATGTGACAGAAAGACACAAGACCCAAAGATGCAGAGAGTTGCTATAGCGACGTGTATGTAAATAAAACAAAATAATAGAAACTAAAAATGAATCCTGATCGAGTCGCTGTCTGCAGAACCTAAAAAAGAAGCCATGAACCATGAAGAGAGATGGTGAGCCTCGAACACTGATTGCTGGTGCGGGCAATAGGGGCGCTCATCGCTGATGGCTTCCACAGCGGTCATTTAAATGTGCTGCACAAATCATATACTATCAATTCAAAGACTAAAATAAACATTAACCCAGGCCACGCTTGTTTGGCATGTTTGGCATGCAGCCGATGATAAGATATTAGTACGTATAAAACAATACAACAAAATAATAGTTATTTGCTATCTGGCGTTGTTTGGCCCAGTTCTTATTCACTTAGTGACATTGATAGTGATTACTAAATTTGCCATCCAAAGTGTTACTATAGTGTCTATGTCCAGCTGAAAAGAGAGACAGAAATTGCAAACCATTTAGCTTGCAGTCACAATGGGCAGTAATAACAAAGAGCAAAGGGAAGAAAAAAAACAACAACAACAACAACGCCGATCGGGCAGAGACGATGATAGTGTTTCATGGAGTGAAAAGTTTGTTATTGACCAAGTGCCATTGCTCCATAAATCATGCAGAGAATTTCAAGCTGGACTCCGATTTCGAATTTCAGACAGCTACGAATAATAGATGTCCATGTGAAAGCCCAGGGAACAGATGAAGCAGAGGAGGCGATGCTAGAATAGGGAAAAACAAACCTGAAAAGCATTGATTTTTCCCTGATTACTTTTTGTTGTAGCCCAGATGTGTTTGATTCGTTTGCAGACATGCGGGTTGGGGATGGGGATGGGGTGTGTGTTGGGGATTAGGCATTGTCACAGTTTATAAGTTTCAGCCCAGGGTTCAAGGACGGGCTGGTCGTCCGTGATGTTTCATGGAAATTCACGAGGAGATTGTATTAGTGTAATAATCATCCTTGAGGGGCCTTTCTGCTTCTGTAATTCCTGTCAACTTCTCTGCGCCTGGGCCTCCGGAGATAAGATTCATGAACCTAGACAAATAAAAGTGAAGTAATCTTACTGGCATGATGTATATCATCTAAGGATTATGATAGAAACCGTGTCAAGCCAGCCTTCCAAAATTATCCGCTGTTTATGACAACGGGGGCTGCAATAACAATGAAAGCATTACTCGTCTCGTTTTATACGTTCACCCTGCTGTGTTGATAGCACGCTCATAAATTAGAAAAGACAAATTTTGAACGCACCTGAATTATCATAGCGAGCGCTCCTAGAAAGCCTTTTATCTTAGTTTTTATATGTACATGGGATCTTATGATTGTAGTTTCCAAAAGTTTCTTAAAGGGAAATCTTATTATGCGTCTTTGTAAACCGATTAGAATGAATCTTTGGGCTCATATTTTCCAAATACACAGTTTTAATCATGTGTACTTTTTTTTCTGACCCTGGGAATAAATGATGTAGTATGTTTGCCAGCCTGAAATGAAAGTCCTCTATATTTGTCCTCTGGATTTATACTATAATTCATCCATCAAATTCATTTAATCATTTCTACGTATGAATTAGAGATGATGTGATGTAGACAAACCTCACAATTACGTGTGGTTAAGTGTATAATTGCTACACAGAATAAAATTCCTGCCATGCTCGATGTAAATAAAGATATTTAAAAAATTAATTCACCCTTATTATAATCCAATTTCACTCACAATCTATCAAGCTATGAAGAACATTTAACTTCCTTGAAATGATGTGTGTTTTGTCAGCAAAATACTCACGTATCAATCTTGTACAGAGTGATTAAAGTCATCAAGGGGAAATGCAGAGCTCCTTGGGCATCATTTAGCCGTGTGCCATGTAATTCACTGCCTTTAATGGCCAACCCAGAGCCAAAGACTTCCAATCTGTCTTTCACTCCAATCAAGCATTGATTGTCCTGAAAGTGTGTTGGAGCGTAATTACAAGAATGTTTCGAGAGGCTGAGGAGAATGCTGGGTTGGTACAGATTATAGGGGATATGAGGTTTACGAGAATGGAAAATGGTGGATGAATTGACGGGGAAATCAGGTGACACGTGAAATTGTGGGCTTCCACTCAGAGGATGAATAGTGGCTAGGGGGGCTTTTAAAATTGTTTGAAGACGTATGATTGTTATAAAGTGGGAAACAGAGTCTGAATTCTGTAAAAAAAAAAGCAATTAGTGGAGACTAATGAACGTTTCATAAACAATCAATAACTGTGGTATCCAGTTATCAATAAATCATTTTACTCCCAGTCTCCCAGTTTGTCGTCTCTCGGTTTAGCGTGTTAGATTAGCGTATATCTGCCCCCCAAACATCCCATGGCTCCTTCTTATTTGACTATATATAGTGACCAGGCACTGACAAAGGTGAAGAAAAACATTGATCCACAGATAAATTAAACAATTTATAGATAAATTCATTAAATATTCAGAGAACAAACCATTAACATTATCAGGAGAAAGCTTGAAAATAATAGCCATATATGAACGATATGAAAAGTTATTAATTGCACAATGAATCAAACATTCTTTAATGTTATTTAGTGCAATTTAGTGTTAACCCAGATCACCCTATCTGGGGATCGAACCCAGAGCCAAATACAAAATGAACTGAAATGCTAATGATATGGAAATCTTACAGTCTCTGGATGGTACAAACACACACCGTGTCGCTATTTCATGGACAAAATTGAATCCCTGAACAGTGAATTCTTGCCGTTAAACCCCAAGTCTTATGGGAAATGTTTTCCTGCTAAAGTAAAGGTTATAGGGCCAGCAAAGGGACACCAACAACCGACAACCTTCATTTCAGGCTGGCAAACATACTACATCATTTATTCCCAGGTTCTGAAAATAGCAAATAAATAAATATACTTTAAATATACTGTAAATAACACCGACATACACGTTGTTGAATTAAAACAAGTTCTTTGCCTTCTGAATACTGGGATCGTTCCTCTCTGGACTCTTACTGATAAGCCTGTATTGAGTCGATGACATTTTGAGGTGATAGAGCACCTTGGCTGTTTACCAAGACCGGCATCGTTTTTACATTTGCATTACCAATTGAGAGCAGATAATTCTTTGTGCTTGTTAACTGTGGACCGAAATTAGACATAAATATGCAAACAAAGTTGCATTTTTGTTACATGGAGTGAATAATGGGATCGGAACAGAAATCATGAGCAATAGTCAACTCACTTGTCACTATCTCAGTAAGATAGTATGTGTTGATACGTGACTCCTTCCCTATCTTAACAACTCATCTAATCAGGGTGGCAGGGGTTGCTGGAGATTTTAAATAGGTATCACAGGTACACACCATGTGCCAGTCACACACATTATCACCGATAGGGACATTTAATACTGTATATCCCAATACACCTCACTGCATGCTTTTAGACTATCGGAGGAAACCAGAACTTCTGGAAACAGCCCACATCACACAGAAAGGACCCGGTCTGGGGATCAAACCCAGGAGCTTTTCGTGATGAACCACGTCCCTGTTAAGACCTAAAAAAAAAAAAAACACAACCAAAACAAACTCGATGATCTTAAATCTCTCTATTGGCAAAGGTATGTAAATGCTTGATCATAGGCATGCTGGATATCTTATTTCAAGACTGAAAGCATTTTATAGGGCGTCTGATTGTGGGAAAATATATATATTACATATTTTCCACTATAGTGTAACATCAATAGTCATGAACTAATTTGACATGTTATTTTGTATAGTTAAATATTATTTTTTTCTTACACTACATCTATACTGACCCCTACACAAGGAGAGCTACAATCCTACTTGACTCGATCGGGCAGCTGATTCTTACACATAGCCATACAGATACATATATATCGGCAATCATACTATGCTTTCTCCTCCATCCTTTCTTCACTCATAACAGTCAAACTGCTGGCCAGGAGTGTAGCACATAAACACACAAACGCTTGATATATGTATTATTTTACAAGGTAAAATACTAAATCTAAGATATAAATGTCTTAGACGCTCAATTCTAGGACTAAAGTTGTGCTTAGTGTATGTTCAGATTGACTAAAAACAAGTAAGCGAGTAGCTTGTCGGTTTCCTAAGCAATCATACCCCATACCTTGATGTCTCCACACTGCTTTGCTACAAATTACATCCACCGAGCAAAAGCACATGTCAGCAGGGAGATCCAGAACCACGAACGTAGCATAATTATCACCCGATCTGTGTGTATCACCAGGGTTCCTGTTTACAAAACAACTTTTGCTTCTGAGCGTTGACTCATCTAAGCCTCATCACTACCCTCGGTTGCTTGTTTGATTATAAAAAAGTAGCATTTTGGCTTGAAAATGTGTGTGCACCAAAATAATTTCTCATGTACCGGTTCCAGAAATGCCATTTGCTCATTCTCTGGGCACAGTCTCCCTCGTGTCTTCTCTTCCAACAGATAGCAAGAAAGTACTGTATGTCCGAGAGACTGCGGGTCAGATCGGTGCACGTTTAGTGTCAGACAAGAATAATGGCGGATATTTTTGTAGCGGATTTTGAATCTGAACACAAAAGATTTCTGGACAAGATTGATGGGACTATCGGACACGGGGACAGTAAGATTAAGTGACACAGGGTGCATTTTGTTTGTCTTTGTGAGTTGCCCTGAAGCTTTATTTCAATTCTTGCCTTAGATTTTTTCTCAACCGATGAAATCAAACGGAATGAACTTGTCACGGTAATTGCTAATGCTGTCTGGCTAATGCAATACAAAGCATATTTTGTGCAGGCTTATATTGTTCGGAAAGGCATTTTTATTTGGTATTTGCAGTTGGTATGTTTTATCTGCAGAGTTTCTATGGAGTAGGATGTCTGCTTATAAGCAGCATAGCTGCTAAGTGTCTGGTCATGTGGACGCCATAAAATGAGACCGTAAGGAAATAAATCTCAAGTGAAGAATATGAATATGATCATGATGAGACAGGTACATAAACATGTCCTAGTGTAGCTGTTGTGACGTCCAGTACCAAATAGCAAGAAGAAGAAGCTGACAGAGATATTGATCAAGCTGATGTCTTAACAACAGCCAGCGTGGATTCTTACGTACAAAGAGCCCCAGCATGCACGACCATCTTCTGCCTATAGTTGATCCCGCAACATTGTCCACGACACTACGCCATCAGTCATGTATATAAGAGAATCCGAGCAGGGATGTGTTCATCTATTTACAGTAACAGTTACATCTTGATTGAGGTTGTAGTGGGTCAGGCATCTTTCGAAGAAAGTGTGATTAGATGCGTTTTTCCTCACGTCATGATTTCCATCTGCATCACGACAACAGTTAGTGCAAACAGCCCAAACTCCATGGAATACCTGCATTTGGTTTAGGCTCAAAAGCGAATATTTATGTCAATCAACTTGTCAGTGGTGTCAGGATGTCTAGTCTGTGTGTCATTTTCTATGAAAAATGTAGTGAAAAATACTTAAGTCATGTTGTCAGTATAACAGTGTAGACAGTAAGTATTACCCCGGTCAATGGTGGAGATGAATAGAGATGTTTTCCTATATAATGGCTTACGGGAGCTCTCTCAGCCTTAAGGCATTATTTGCTATGACTACAGGACATATAGCATCCTCTTTGGGAAGAAATGAAAACAGGTCCTCTATGGAATAAGAATGCAAAACAACAACAACTTCAAAACAAAACAAGATTTATGTGACTATGCAGCATTATATCCGAGTTTCCATTTCTGATTTACACTTTCATTTGACTTACAATTAAATCCAAATGTTGTTCCGATCTTCATATACACCCTACGACCAGCTTAAGCATATAAAAAGACGCTTTTGAAACATGGTCCAAGTCAAGTCAACTTTATTTATATAGCACTTTTTACAATAGACATTGTCTTAAAGCAACAGAAATGCCTGTTGAGCAAGCCGAGGGCAACTGTGGCAAGGAAAAACTCCCTAAAAAAATACAGGAACAAACCTTGAGAGGAACCAGACGCAGCAGGGCCTGTCCTTCTTGTGTTGTAAACAATTGTTGCCCTTATTTCATTTGGGAAATCACAAATCACAGCCTTACAACTCTTCCTGGCTGTCCATCTTGTACACGGCCTTGTCTTTCCATTACGAGACTTTGTGACGCTACACTGCTATTAGTGTTGGTCAGTTACAGGTTGACCTATGGTTGAGATCTCTTTGACCAATTATTGAGCTAAACCTTCACAAATCACTGTTTGTACCGTACCTGAAAGCCAAAGTTCACATAAGAACAATTTAATACATGTAGGTATGAAGGATACATAGTACACATCGGTATGACTGATTATTCAAATATACATGTTTAGAATTTCTGTATGTAATGACCTACAGAATCACCTACATCCTTATAGCTGAAATGTTTCGAGGTACGACAAGTCAACAGACAATTTTGATAAGCACGACATAAGCAATTGATAATGAAAAAAAAAGCAGACAATTGAACGTGATCATCTGCATGAATGTCGCAAAATGTGAGACACATTGAGAAAAGCTTTTATGATTTGCCTAAGTGACAGTGAGATGCGGAGATTGAGAATTTCAAATCCGGTCTGAGAAATAAACCGAATTGACTGTAATATATGGCATCAATAATCACAATAATTTATGAAACATAAAAAAAAACTAAAGGATTGGCTGTTTATAGATTTATGGCTAACCATTGGGCATCCTAAACAGCCATTAAAATCAATCATAAATACAAACATTCTCCTCATAACCAGCCACATTTACGCCTTGCACTGGCAGACGGAGGCCATATTAACAAATCGGGGGGGTTCCTGTGTAGTAGTTCAGGTATATCCATGCCCATACAGAAAGCATACAGTAAACCCATACAATCCAAAAACATGCATTTTTTAAAACAATGACTATTTCCACTTTAAACTTAGAAATGACCTTATCAAGCAAACAGTCTTGTAAATGGCCTGTAAAGTTCTCTGACTCTGATGTATAAATAATGGTATATTTTATATTACATTCGTTTTAACACCTCCTTGTCCTTTACAGAGAGATTAAAATAAAGTGGTGGTGCAAAGAGGCGATGTTTCCGGGACCTAGCTAATCTCCTGACCTGAAATCTATTAATATTTATGACATATTTTTAACTTCAGTTTATCAGTCTTGACCTTTTGGAGCAGGTCAAACGAGTGCGTAAAAATGAATCATAATGCTGCATGT
>JAOTRQ010095564.1:0-10507 GCA_028565875.1 Hoplisoma paleatum
ATATATATATAATTTATTTATTTTTACATACATATATATATCGCACGTATTATTGGATAATTAAAATGTTTTTGAAGTGTTTAAGATAAAATAACTAATTTTCTTTATTCTATTTATTTCAGGACGTGCAGTTTTTTTTGTTTTGGAGTTCATTGTGTAGTTGGTTGCATATAGTAGTGAAGTCTCTCACCTGCTGATCTGGATCATGTTACATGTCACGGTTATGATGGGTCTATAACGTTAAAGCTTTAAATCATGACGTATGTGTAACGATAACAAGTTCATTTTTGAGTAGATATTGAGTAAACGATTAAGTATAATAAGTTACACAATTGTAAAAGTGTTTAATCGTTTTAAAGTATTATTTAAAATGTCAGTTCTTTTATAAATTATTTTTATAAATTATGTATTCATATAATGTCTTCTACGAACTGAGGGGCTACTATGCAATTAGGCCTTTAGTCTCCATTAGTTTATTTATATGTGTTAATAATAAGAATAGACTAATATTTCTTACACTATACACATTTGCAAAAATAATAAAATACAGCAGAGTTTGTATATTGTTATTATATAAAAGTGACATTATTTTCATTTATTTGCTTAGAGGCATTTAAAAAAAAACTGGATAGAAAATGAATTTTAAAAATATATGTAAATTATTCTGCACAACGACACAAAATAAAACAGATACACTTTTTTTAAAAAAAAGAAAACGACTTTTCGATTTACGTAGGCCTAGATGCTCACAGGCCTTATAACATCTGAACTCGATGTACATAAGCACACGTGTAGAATAACACATCAAATGATCAGAATTTTTAAAATAATCTTGAAGGGGATTTTTAAGTCTATTATGGTGCTGTATATGAATATTTAGTATGAACATTGTGCATCATGAAACATGAATAAATGCTCAAACATACAGAATTAATAATAAAAATGTAGATATAATAGTGAAATATTTTAAGGCATTTATGTAAAAGAGATGTCTGCATTTTGAGTCATGGACCTAACCAAGAGGGATACGATTGTTTAAGACCTTGTTTTGACACAATTCCACCCTAAATATAAAAACTATATCAGAATTATATATGCAGAATAAGCAAATAAGCATTTCCACAAAATGTTTTTTTTTGTAAAAACAAACATGTTGGAACCCTGTTCCAACCACGAATCCACGACAACTACAATTCACTGTTCTCACAGAAGCAAAACACAAACTGAACTTACATTATTTTTTTTGTAATTTCATCCAGGCCTACAGTACAGTGGAATGTATTATTAATGCGCCCAATTTACTCATTTTAATACAACACAAAGCTTAAAAATAAAACGCAAAATAGATGTTCTAGAAGAGAATAGAATTGTAAGCCTTTATATGATATATCTCTTGTTTTCGGATGGATTCTCACCTGTTCTGTGAAGAGGACTGTAAGGGTACCACCATTGCGCCGCTAATCCAAACCTGTGCACAGGTAAATCAAAACGGGGGAAACTGAGTTCTCCGACCCGGGACAAGGACAAACTGTGCTCCACAAGTCCTTTGGTCGAGTTCATGATGGCTTTGGGTTTGATCAGAGCAGGTTTGCTCTCGCAGTTTAGCAGGTTTTTGATGGAGAATGGAGAGTCTTTGAACTGGCGAGTTTCCGGCGTGGTTTCCGCCATTGAATCACCATAAAAGTTCGTTCGTCTGGATGAAGTCCTGAACTGCAGGTTCTCGATCGAATGATGAAGATTTCGGAAATGCTTGGACATTCGGTGCGCAAATCCCCAGCTGATCTTCTCCAGAGAGACCAGACTCGGTGTATCGAGGTCTGGAGCGATAGATAGATTAGTGATGAATTGATGCGTCTGGGTGGTAATGATGAAAATCAAAATGTCATCCGAGTTAAACGCGCACTGAGCTGTGAGCGCAATGGCAAATGCGATTTAAGAAGGACTAACAGGGCTGAGAGGGGGGTGAGAGAGGGGTGAGTGAGGGGTGAGAGAATAAAGAAGAGGGAGGAGAGACAGAGACACGCTCCACCCTTCCTATGTTATTGGTCTTGTACGACAAATTAGTCAGCAACAATTAACAGCACCAACCCCGGGCTATAGATCTCCGACACGCCACTTCAGGACGTGATTCTAATGACACCACATTATAAACAACTCATCATCTGCTGCTAATTCATCTGTGAACAGTCATCGCTTTATTCTGGTGGGTCCAGAACCCAAAAATAAGCAAATCATCACAGTTTCAGGAGCTGATCCACATACTGAAGAAAAACAGAAATAAATCTACAAACAATACAAACAAAAATATAACAACAAGAATAACAACAATGATAATAATAATATACGAAATCATTCACCTTGATAATGGTAATATATTTAATGAATGGTAGATGATTTAAACTCTCATTTTAATACTTAACAATGTGCTCACACACACACACACACACACACACACACACACACACACACACACACACACACACACACACACACACACACACACACAATTCTAAGATTATTTGTTTTTCTGAAATCACAATACACGTCTATGTACCACAATACACATCTTTTACTCCTTTCAATTGAATAACCGTACAGTTTAAGCACAAAGTGAAACACATCAGACTAGAACACTAGCTAGGTGGGTAGTACTATCGACTTGCATGTTCTCCTTGGTGTTTACGTAGTTTTACTCCTGGTCCCTGAACCACTAACTACTCCACGGGCACCGTGGCTAGGGACGCCCACCGCACCGGACATGCTTGCTCACTACAGCCCTCTAGTGTGTGTTCAGTTGTGTGTATAAAAATATGTTTCAGTGCACACACTGGGTTAAATGCAGATGAATTAGCACAGTGGTGAAAATCTTTTCTAAATTAGAAAAAAATTCTAAAATCTTTCTAGTTTATTTTCAAGTGCAATTTTTATATCTGATTTACATTTATGGGAATTCCGACGTGTTTATTATTATTATTATTATTATTATTATTATTATTATTGCAATGAGTATACTAATTACTATTTACATTGTTACAATGTCCTTTCCCTTACTGACAATAATATGCATTACCTAACAAAACATTCATTAAAGTTGTTTTTATCAGTCTATTCATAAGCCAGCACGGGTGGTATAGAGCCACTTAAAACAGACAAGTAAATTATGGGTATAGCTTTAAGTATAATAAACATCAATACCAATATTATGTGTGTATTTTTGTATAGTTTTCAATAATAATAGTGTGTGCAGATACACATAGTTTATAATTATTTTTTGGTATATTGTCTGATGGTCAGTTTCAGTTTGTTCAAGTAAAATAAATATCACATATCATAATACCAATATTAATAAAGTTCTAAAACTGAAGTTTTATTGTTCTACTGTTAGGAGCAAAAATTTTAACAGCATCATTAATATGTCTCGTCTCACATTCTCTCACAAAAAATATAAAAATAAGCTGGATTAGTGTGCGGTGTTAATCAATTAATCTGTTAAGTGTCTGTTAACTGTTGACATTCATTTTTGATGTATTAACTCTAAAAGTAAAGCAATAATTACTTTCCCCTGTAATACTTTTATCAGAAAGTTAATCAAATACTTTTTGGGAGAAGTAACTAGTAGCTATATTAACTTAAAAAAGTATCAAGCCCAACTATGTTCATCGTCAAGGCCTTGCGAAGACCAGTATGTTGATTAAGTAAAAAAAAACACATTTAAAAATACATCTGCCTACTAATTTTGTAACATAAGATTAAATGAGGATAATTCTGACGTCACATAGTTCCACAGATACTTAAATTTAACTTTAATCTTTCATTTCAATTAGGTTAGTTGCTCTGAGCGTGTCATTACTGTGGCTCCCCCTGCTGGTCGCACTAAATTCTGCATCTAATACACGACTAATCTCTGCCAAAACCTGTTTACTTCACACTTCATCACACTTGGCTGTCCACAGTTATGCAACATTATTAAACATATTAGGAACTCTCACTAGAGTCACTACACACGGGGAACATGTGTTTTTAAATAGCTTCAGAAGCATTAAATGCCACTTGAACTAACAGCTCAGAAGCCTCATCTGAGATTGTATGACAGATCATTAGACTTAAAGCGAATTGTTTGTCATGGTTTTTGGCATTTTCTTGACTCGTCGGACTCGATCAACGTATTGGCTTACAGTCAGACAGCAGATCGGGGCAGTAATAGAAAAGTTTGCCTGATTATATTTTTGAATCTATTACATTATGACTCTATTACATTGCCTTGCCAAGAATTTCTGTATTGATTTAAATTCAACAAGATTCCAAGCTCTGATTCTAAAAATTGTAACTCAGAGTGACTCCTAGTATATTTTGGGATTTTACAGAGACACACACCACCTTCTAGGCGACATCTTTCTCCGGGGAAGTCTCTGGTTATATAAGACGATGTCAGGCCTCGTTCAGCATGCGCTACAAGACACGGAGTGTGTGTGTGTTTGACAGACAGATCTGTCTCCTGGTGAAAACGTATGGCTCATCATGAAGAGGAGAATCTGACAACGCCGACTACGGACTGTTGAGCAGCTGAAACCTCGTATGGAGCACGGACGGGAATCAAATCCACTCGCGAAATCAATTAAGAAATGTGATTAATAGGAAAGATGATGTAAGAGGGTGGTAAACACACCTCTGATGTAACACAGTAGTAAACATGCCTCTGTCTTTCACAACCTGCTTGAGATGGGTTTCCCTTCACACCTGATCTAACTTCTGAGAAGTCGGTACAACCGACACCACGCTGCTGTCAGGACAACCAATCACACGGCAGCATGGTTCAGGGTAAAAAACGAAAGCAGTTTGACAAGGATGCAATGTCTCATCGTGTCTGCTGGAAGACGAGCTATGAAAAGGACACTAACGAACACTTTGCCGGAAAATTCCGGATCACTGGGAGGATCATGAGCAGGCTGAGGTATTCTGATGAAACTGTACTTTTGATCACCAGAAATACCGTGATAAAAAAATTTTTAAACTTAAGTTACTAGTATTTCTACTAATAAAAAAAATATATAAAAATGCAGAAGAGAGCATGTCTCTCATCTGTAATGCAAACAGGATAAGTGGATATTATTCTAGCAATAGCTGTTTGGAATTAAAATACAACATATAAACATTTATGGATGTAAATAACGCCAGAACATTTTATATTATTATAATTTTGAAATATTTGTAATTATATAGTAGTTAAATGCCTACGTATTAATCCACCACATGTGTTATGTAAAGGATTTTTATTGTACAAGTGCTCATGTCAGGTTCTTAATTGTGCAGGATTTATTGTTAATTAATTTATGATTATGATTATTATTATATGTTACATTGTGTGCACACAAAGTATGATGTTGCCAGATTGTGTACTGCGTCATGTGTTTATACTACCTCATGACACAGGGAATGAAAGACACATAGGACAAACGGGGAGTTTGCACTTTAAGATGCTATTAACATAGCAACTAGCTTAGTCACACATCCAATATCACTTAAGTCTAGTAGCCAAGAACAAAACAAATAGACTAGCAGCTCGCTACTAATTAGCCTAGTAGGTATTAATACGACTATCCCTTCTACAATAAGGACCCCTATGACGGCTCTCCTGTAATACCCAAATAAGTCTGTCTTATTTTTCTTTTTCTTAAAAAAACACATTTTCTCTTTAACTATTAAGCACATTCATAGCCCGATTATAACCTGCTCCCTACTAATGTTGGCCATCACGCTGACCGAAGAAAGCAAAGCTAACTCATTCACTCTCCGACTTGGCGAGTACAGTATACAGAAGGACACACCCTGCTCAACACACTTCTTCCCAGCTTCTACACAGGCCCCAACGCTCAGCAGAAATCATAGTAGCATCATCTACTATAAGGCTTAATACTGCAGACCGTACGTTGTTCGTGTAGCCGCTCAGTCCAGCCGGCTGGCAGAGCTGTCGGTATTACACAATGTATTTTAACATATGAATAAACTGTTTTACACTGACGATACATCAATGCATCGATGCATTTATGAGCTTGTAAACTTGCTATGAGTCGGCTCGCCTACGTACGGCATCTGAAGCAAAAATAACATTTCAATTAACTATTTTAATTCTTATGCTGACCTGTACTACCTTAAAAAAGTCAGACGTGGAGAGCAGAACAGTGCAATTAAATTCTGGTGGAACTGCCAATATCATATTGTTAACTGACCTGATGCAGTCAGTCAGATGTAAAAAAAGATTCCGCATGAACTAATACAGAATTATGTCAGCAGCAGTGGCTTAATGATATCTGTATTAAACAACTGATTAAAAACGTCCAGGTTATACGTTCCATCGCTGTTGAGCTGCCACTCTCAAGCCCTAAATGTCCTGAAATGTATTCTGTCTGAACGGTACGTTTCTTTGGAAACGGAACATCATATAACTATAGTTTTAAAGCACAGCTGACAGACTAGACGGATAATCAACGTCCTTGCCTGTGTAGATTGACAACAGCGTGTGAGATGTAAACAAAGCACTTGAGTCAGAGCTACAAACAAGTGGGAATTTTTAAATCTGTTTTGATTTACAGGTGGATTTGGAGCAAAACTCAGGCAGGCTGGGAACCTACATGTCCAACGGTCGGTTTCATCATAACCGATGCAAAGATCATAACTGGCTGAGCGATGGCTCGGCAAATAGTCCAGGGATAGTGTGTTGATCAGGGTGTGTCTCTCCAGATTGCAAAGCTGATTCACCTGTGAGCATTTCAACATTTAAAATCCTCTCTCACACGAGGCTAAAACTAGAGAGTAAACACAAACACAACAGAGCCCTCGGGAACTCGATGCCGCCACCTACTGTTGTGGCGGTGAATTACTTCAAGATGCAGAACTATAAAAGGAAAACGACGTTGTTGATGTTGTTAAGTATAAATTGTGACAGTAGAGACGACTACTAAACATGAACATTTCCGGCAAAAGAGAAGAAAATAAGCCTGAGCAGTGATCTGTATGACTAAGATTAGCTAATTCATTTCCAAAAGTTGATTTGAAATGGTGGTCGTAACATAATAACGAACCAGAACATACAGTTAACAGCATGTAGTCTGCATTATTAAAAAAAAAAACTAATAAGGAAAATAACGAATACATTTTTATTCTGCACCGTGGAAAAGTTTAAGCCGATTTGTTTGTTTTTAATTAGGTAAGGAGCACGTAAAAACAGAAAGGTTGAAAACAAGGAGCAGGTTTCATTACCACTTAGTGAGACACTGCAGCTTGGGGTAAACACTGATCCTCTTCCTGTGATAATGGATAATTAAAGCACCCTGTTCTTCTCTCTCATTCAAACTGTCAGTCCACAGCCTGAACGAATTAGGTGCTCTGTATTTCCCCTGTATCACACCTGTACATAAAGAGACACCGGAATAACAATCCTGGGCATGGAATGGAGATTTTAATAATCTTTATTAATGCCCTGTCAGTAAATCAGGACATTGTTGCAGGATGACTTGAAGATGCCCAACCAGACACAGCCAAATATAACCACATACCGCTTATATAGTCACATATAACTACATATCGCTTAAAAAGAGATTTACTATTTATGGGTAGGTGTTCTATCAAAATGAGTAGTGTTGTTTTCTTCTATAAACTACAATTCCAATTCTTCCACACAGGTACTAGTGAAACTTTTTATTATTACTTCTGCTGGCCTACATTCAGTCCAAACTCCCAAAAAAGGCCAGACATGCCATAAAATACCATTAATCTTATCAGACTGATGTGCACCTTCCCAATAGCCACATAATCTGGACTGGCTGCAGCCCGGCACGACTGTAATTAAGACGACTAGTCAGGAGATAGAAGAGGAAAGAAATGAACACCAGCAATGTTCATTCAGTAAACCTCATTCCTCATGGCTGAATGAAATCCTTATGCACAGTCTAACACAAAACCCAGTGGCAATAGTTCCTACTGAATTTACTTTTCATATTTGCTGATGATTATCGTGCGTGTGGGCAAATGATTAGGGAGGTTATTTAAAATCCACCTAACAATTCGGTATCTCATTTCATATTCACGCAAGGTCAGTATTATTAGATTAACCTCGAGTCATTTCAGAGCAGCTTTCCATTTTAAATATCTATGGTAGCAGGTTGCAGATGGATCGAATTGACTGGGTTGCTGGGATGGTAATGCGGGAAGGTTACATTAACAAATAGAGGAATCATAAGTGCAGACAACCGACCCAACGGACACGTTTCTGACCCTGCATTACATAATTCCAGTACATTTTAACTGCACTAATGGAAATGACTAGTGGCTATTTAGGTTGTTTGCCACTGTCCTAGTGCTGTGACTTCCCGTCTTTGTCCCTGTCCTCACAGGACCCCTGTCTGACAGCATCGGCCCCCGAGAGAGTTGAGTCAACAACATGAGACCAATCATTTTAAAGCAGGAGACACCCCTGCGAGAGTGATATAACACCCCAAAACACATCACCCACACCTTTCCCCCCTCCTAATTTCCAGTTTTTCCCTATTAGGTGATGTCATTCTCCCTGGTGAGATGAGAGTGGTCTGTGGGATGAGCTCATTCTGAGATCATGCCCTCTTGGGTTTAATTTTTTAACCTGCCCCTCACTAATTGTGATGTGCCCAACCTTATTCCCTATCTATAATTCTACTCACAATAAATTGGAAATAATTAAAATTAAGAGTAAAGAATGATGTATTATTTACACAGATACATGTACATGTTCTACGTGTCCATAATGGTACTAGGATTAAATTATTATTTCTTCATTGGACTTTTGTCCGTGCTTTTGTATTTCCACTTGGGTTTCTACAACTCCTAAACACACACACACACGCACACGCACACGCACACACACACCCGAGTTGTTTGGGAATTTGCATAGACCCATTTTGGCAACACCGATCACCTGCTGGCTCCTCCACTCAGGGTAAATATGGCATGAGTGGGACGTAGCCAAGAACAGCTTATTTGCAGAAAATCACAGAGCCCTTAAACAAGTCATTCTGAAAAGTGCTGAAACTGGCAAGAACAAAACGGTGAAAATGATTTTCTACAAAGCACTTCATGGATATGTTGTGTAGAGACCATAGACTGATTCCAACTGGTTAAAAATGACATATGTCTCCTTTAAAATATTTTGATTATTATTTTGATTGCATCTAGCACAAACGTTCTTGGCCATCGATGTGTAAAGCTCCAACTCTCCAGTTTGCCATTAACCCTGCTAGACCTTTTATAGACACAGTTGGACACGCTAAAGGGAGGGTCAGAGGGTCTGCTGTCTGGCCGAGGAGCTCGCACTCCTGGACTGACTCTATATACGCTATAAAGCTCTCTGTGAGAGTCCAGCATCGCTAGGTAATAAAACGAGACAACCAATAAATAAATAACTAAAGTAAATCGGAATACAATTACATGTATTGGCTGATTAATGATGACTACACAAAGATGTCTCGATATGAGACATACCATGCTGATTCACAGTCACAATGTCAGGTGGATAAAATGTATATGGCTGCTATCCCCATTCCGGAGGGAGAGAAGAATAGCTTCATTCTTCTCACCTGGAGCCAGGGTCCATGTCAATAAAGAGGAAGTATAGTGCACTAGAGAACAATAAAGGCTCCATTACAATGAAATCATTTAAAACACTGCACTGTCTGTACGTGTCCACGTCTGTTGACAAACCCAATAAACGAAATAAGAAGGCAAAAGGCTAAAATGTAACAATTCTTTGTACCAAACAGAACGATGCATTAGCCAGTTGGAGAAGATTTGGACAGGACTTCAATCTTTTCTGTCAGTGTGAAGTCATGTGGAAGATGTGCACAGTTCAGAGCTATAAATCTACAAGGTAAACTTATGGCGAACCTTGGTGCAATATCAGTGTGTACACAGGTCTATTTATTTATGAGCAGTCATGTATGAGTTTCTCAATTCCATGCTTAGTGGTCACACAGGGAGATACATCAATGACAAACCAGCAATACATACTAATGCAATTTCCAACGGATGCCAGAAACGTCCTTGTGAACGCAGCTAAGTTGTTCTAAAAGGTTATACAAAGGTTTTATGAAAGAGCCGTGATGCATGACCAGAGAAGTCAGGGTTTAAAAATATAGCTCCCCTAAGACCTGAGGCATCTCCAGACCACCTGCGTGGTCTGCAGCAGCCTTGGTCAGAATCGGCAGCATTACAGCAAAGAGACTAATAACCCCAACAGCCAACGCCGCATCTCCCCTATTCAGCACTTAAAAGCCATGATTGAATTTCATCTTGATTCTATTAAATATTTATGAAGGCCAATTAGAAGTCTTAGGCAGTGAGAACCTCTTTCCATCAGATAGTCGCACACATGTCACTGGGAGGGATCTGATCGAAGCGACCAGCGGATGCTGGATGATAAGCCAGATGTTTTACCTCTCACTTATATTTACAAAAAATTACATAGAAGCTTAAATACACT
>JAOTRQ010095604.1:0-10504 GCA_028565875.1 Hoplisoma paleatum
ACTCCTTGTTAGCCCCTGGCCCTGAGGAATGTATTGGTTTAATTTTCTCCCCTATAATTGATCAATATTTCCAACACAACCTCCTGTCGATATACAGATTTTGTAATTAGTGTTGAAATAAAAAGATTCACTTGCTTGCTCTCTATTGATGCTTGCTCTCTATTGGCAGCATTAAAATGGTCAGGTTTGCTTTTAAATGCTCAGCAGGCCAAAGCAATTTAATGCGAGATTAATTAATGAAAACAACAATTAGAGATTGATTTTTATAACCTGTAAGTATATCACAACATTCAGTATATACTAGTAGTTATGCCTGTACTGACAGTTGTTTTTATATGATTTGAATAAATAAGCAAAGTTATAAGGTATAAAAAAATTGTATAATATACAATTTTAACCATCCATTTGATTTGCTAAAGAAAAAAAAACAGAAACCAAGTCAAAACAGTTTATATTAAATTGAAATGCATTTTTGCATGCATGTATTATGGCCAAATGGTGTGTAATTGGAATAAAGCAGCATGGTAAAAAGGGTTAGGGTTAGGGTTAGGGTTAAAAAATAGACTTATTTTTACTTCATGTAATTACCTACACATTCTTTTTCATATGTCACACCAAGCACATGCTTGGCTAATTCCCTCAATTTCTATGGTTATTGCAAAGTTGTATTACTTTATTC
This sequence comes from Hoplisoma paleatum, assembly GCA_028565875.1. NCBI lineage: Eukaryota > Metazoa > Chordata > Actinopteri > Siluriformes > Callichthyidae > Hoplisoma > Hoplisoma paleatum. The sequence continues at coordinate 680 of JAOTRQ010095604.1, forward strand.
ATTGTTGTATTACTTCAGTATTTTTCATACAGAATCTAACACACTCTATTTAACAAATCCTGATCAGCTTTGTTTTATTTGCCAATATGACAATATGTGGATGTCAGCTTGATTAAAAAGGATTGTTCTTTTCAATACTCATTGTTTAAATTGTTATTAAGTTCAATATCACATCAATTAATTTAGTCAGTTAAAACAATTTCTACAGAAAAAGTTAAACCTAATTACATATTAGTAATGACAAAATACAGTCAAATCTGGTTAATTGGACCAGCCTCTTATTCAAATCCTATTATGCAATGTTATTCGTTTATTCAAACCAAAATTCCATTTAATCAGACTAAATAACATGACAGCGAATAAGAAAAAGAAGCCACACATCTGCATTAAATATTTGTGGTGATTTTGTTCAAGTGCAGTCCGTCAAGAGAACACATCAGATCATACTGGATAAGTTCTTCAAACAATGACTGGAATTTAATAAGAACTTTTTAAAATCATGCTCTGCCAGATAAATACTTAAACATTGTGTTGTAGTTCGTTTCCGAAAAAATATTTTTAAATAAACAAAGTTTGTAAGCAACAGTAGCTCTTGTTTGGACAATTGCTATATGTGTATATAGCACAATAAAGGTTTAATAAACATTGAATATGTTACATAAATTATCGCACGTCCCCTAATGTAACATAGGGCATGTTTGTGTAATCAGTTCCACCGGTTATTAGGACCAAAACGATCGCATTCCGATGTGGTCCGATTAAACGGATTCGGCTGTACATGAAGATGATAAAATCTGGAATTACACATAAGGCTCAGCCAGTATGTTTTAACCCAACTTATCAGCTAAGTTATTGTGGCTGTTTACACGTAATCTGTAACATTTAACCCTACATGAAGATTAACCATCTAACAAACAAATACCCCTTATAAATATCGACCACCTAGTATGCTACATGCTTTTCATAGAGGTCATCAGGAAGGTAATTTCCTTTGTCAATGTCTTGTTGATTTAGGCCAACAACACCTCCAGGAGTCTAAAGTTAAGTCTGGTGTCCCAAACTCACCCCCTCCGAGCTTCATCTCCTATGACAGTTCTAAGCCACAACCATTCATTAGATCTTTCAGCTATCTCTGATAGCTACCCTCTAACTACCTATTATAATCCATAATAATTTGCATATTGACTACATATTGTAACTAAGCTCATCTGTTCCAGCCACTCACATTAAAATGTCAACGAAATACTGGGCTGCTCATTGCATTTAAAACATTTTGTTGTAATCTGATTCTTATAACAAATTAAACACCTCTTTTAAATGAGCTTGATACATGTTATTTCAACAGCAAATACAAATATGTAATTCAGGCTGTGAAAAAACCTAGCTAAAGTGATTTTTAGTGATTTTCTGCTATACGCTCAAAGTAATTCTACACAACTTAAAAAAACATTTACCGATAATTTGGACAAGATATCTATGTGTCATAAACTAAATGAAAGCAGACACAGTGAAGTGATATATCACACATGTGATATATGTTGGTACCTATGACATGCATGGTGAAAAAGCATCCCAATTGCCATGTAATAAACATTTATTAAGCAGACTTTTTGTATTTTGCAGTGGAAAATGTAAAGTGAATAAAATCACGACTCTAAACATTTATTATGTTAGAAATAGAATACGCTATATAAGCTTTGAAGCTCTTTATCTCATTGATAATTAGATCTGGCAACTTTAGCTGCGGTTTCATAGTAATATTATTTTCCCTTTCATTGTTTTCTTTTAGTTGCAGACAAATTCAGCTCACTTGCAATTCCTGGAGTCATCCATGGTTGCTCGAAGTATTGTGAGCAAGCAAGAGGCACATGTTTGTGACCTGGAGAACAAACTGGAGTTTCAAAGAGGCCAAGTTAAGAGATTTGAGGTAGGTGCATAAAAAAACAAACTTTTCTCTGTCAAGTTTTTGTTCTTGTTGGAACACCTGATGGTTATAAAACTACTTTTCGCATGTCAGTGTCTGCTCTAAAATGCATCACAGTTTTGTCTGTGAACCTTTATTAAATACTGATGATGAATTAATAAATTGTAATTTTGTTTGATTGAATGCACTAAATCTAATCTAAATGCACTAAATCAGTAAAATCTGCTGTTTTTACCAGTTATATAGTATTAAAGTAAGTATTAAGACTAGTATTATAAACAACACAAATTTAATTTGCTAATGTGTTTTGAGTAAACTAGTATAGCTTCGGCATGTAAAATGTTTATATCTATATATGTCTCTAGGTTTTGGTTCTCCGACTAAGAGACAGTGTAGTCAGGTTGGGTGAAGAGCTAGAGCAATCTGCTCAGGCTGAGGCAAGAGAAAAGGAGAATTCTTGCTACTATCAGCAAAGGCTGGCAGATATGAAGCTGGAAATAGAAGACCTAAGCCTCAGAGAGCAGGAAAGTAGCCAAAGACGCATGGAGCTGGTAAACACACACATACACACACACACACACACACACAAACACAAATTGTACATCATCATCATCAGTATACTGGCGAGGATATGACTTTATTACAAATTTTATAAAATACTGGAGAGATTTTTCTGAATTTTTAATCTTTGCTCCCAAGATTTTTGTTGATATTCATGTTCTCTAGATTGACTATATGCACAAGATCCATGTACTGTTTTAGATTAGCAGACACTGTTGGTTGTTTAGATTAGCAGACACTGTTGGGGGGTTGCACAATAAAAATAATGGTTCATTATTTCGTCTATGTATCGAAATCATTTCGTTTATGTAACTCCATCTATTTTTACACTTAAACAGCAAGTTTTCATTTGTATATACTAGCAGAATTTATGTATAGAGCCATCTAATTTGTAAAATCAGTTTAGTAATAGCATTTTTTATTGATACTGATTGAACAAATAAAGTATGCTTCCTAAAATATTGATTAATTAATTACTGATCCAATACATTTACGACTTTCATAGTGTCAGACACTGTCTGCTTTGAGACAAACAAATGATTTGCTATCACTTGGTATGTTCTACTCTCTAAGTATTCTTGTATTCAAAAGATAATATCTACAAATTAAGATAAATTATTACACAGGACGTGGCTAGGTCATGCATTTTGACCTCTGTGATCTGTGTGTGTTTACTGCATAAACAATCAATACAATCAGTAGGCAATGGTAAAATCCAAGTACCAAAGAGGTTGTAAATGGTTTCTAAATGATGTTTGGTTTCTGAATGAGTCTGTATGCATACTTCGTATAAAGCACACTCAGTTATTAGCAAAGAAAAGGAAATCACACTAGCACAGTTATGTTTCTCATGGAGATTTAGGTAGTGGCTTATATCAATAATCATAAGACAATCAGAATTAAATAAAGGCATATTGTGGATGGTCTGTATAATATAGTCTATTGACAAAATGACTGAAGAGGTAAAAATAACTATTATTATTTATCACGGTTTATCAACTAAAAGATTTTTAAATAATCCCAGACATTGTCCAAACTAATAAATAATGTCAGGGGAAATGATTTTAAAACACCCCTAGAATATACCAGTGATGCATTTTAAACATCCTTTGATGACAAGATATAATCAATGTTTTCAAAGTTGCTCTAAAATTGTCTATGTAGTCAAGAAATGCTTTAACTAATTACAGATGCTTTGTGACTATATCTGTTGTTTAAAAAATGGTATAAAGATATAATTGAAACTTACTTGTTTACTCTGCTAAACCTGGTTTTGTAATGATATGTAATGACAAGTAGAAAAAAAATATTAAATAATTTTTACTTTGTCTTCCACAGTTTAACACATTTTTATTGTTAAACAAAAAAATTGTTTAATGAAATTTATCTTTAATACGGTGGCATACATATATCAATGATCTGTGAAAATTGTTCATGTTGGTGCATTTCCTGTATGAGGTTTTAAATAAGATTTTTATTTAAAGGTTGCCACTTTGTAACATTAGCATGCGTGCGTGCGTGCATGCGTGTGTGTGTGTGTGTTCACGCGCCATATCTTGACATAGTTGAGAACGCGACAGTGTTGCCATCTTAGCGATTTTGTCACTATATTTATCAACTTTTTAGGCAGCACGGGGGCTGAGTGGTTAGCACTGTCACAAGAAGTCACAGCAAGAAGTCCTGGGTTCGATCCCCGGATCGGGCTGGGGACTTTCTGTGCGGAGTTTGCATGTTCTCCCCATGTCAGCGTGGGTTTCCTTTGGGTACTCTGGTTTCCTCCCACAGTCCAAAAACATACACTACGTTGATCGGAAATGTGAAATTGTCCAGTAGATCCCACCACTTACTGGTGGTTGTCGTCAGGAAGGGCATCCGGACGGAAAACTCTGCTCCAAACATTAACGTCCTACCCCGGAACTTGGAAAATGGACGAAAAACGAATATAGAGAGACAGATTTATCAACTTTTTGTTTTTAAAAAGCGACTAGTAACAAATCTAGTGACTTTTTCTGGTGTTATTGGAGACTCTGAGATAAACATACATGCTCTTCAGTTACTGTCCTCAGCAAGTGCTGTCGTAAGTCCTGTCCCACAACACTACACTCTACAGTCTCAAAATTAAAGCAGACCCAGACACTGCAAATGAACTGCGCATGCTCAAAGCTGCCACTGACTGAGCCATCCTAAATTTACAGAGCGGTATGTAAATATAAATGCGACTTCAGTGTGATAGGAAAATAAATCACTGCATTTAACTCACAGTTTGTCAGTCAGTCACTTCATTCACTAAGCTTGATAGGAAAATAAATCACTGCATTTAACTCACAGTTTGTCAGTCAGTCACTTCATTCACTAAGCTTGTCTACAGTGTGCCTCTTTGTGAAAAGAGAAAATATCTAGCTAGCTAATCTTGTTTCAGTGTAAACTGTATGTTCATAAATACAGGAAGGAGTGGGAATCAAAGCCTCAATTCAAAGGCTGGTTGAAGCTGTTTACTGGAGATGATACACAGCAGTGTATCTTGTAAGGCCGATTTCTATGCCAAAAACTTTGTGATATAAAAACACATTTAACATGCTAAAACTGAACAACAATATTTATACAAAATATATTCAAAGACAACATAAATTGTTTATATGTTTAGAGTTCATTTGTAATTTCAACATTTATGGTGTTTTTACTCACTTTTTTTTCTCTCCCACAACGTTATTACTTTACAGCAAAACATGTATTATGCAAATTAGGTGATGACATCATTTAGCAACTTCTAGCGACTTTTAGGACAGCCACTACCTACTTCACTTACTAAGGAGTTGGCCACAGTGACACAAATTTAGATGCCAGTTGAAAATTTAATGCGCGTGTGTGTGCGCGTGCTCGCAGTGTGTGTGCAATGATAGAAACACGAAACATTTCCTCTCTGCATTTCTCAGCATCTGTAGTTCATAGTGTGCGTGGAGCCAGCACGCATGAGCAAAGCAATTGCGTCTTTTTGCCATGTGCGCTGTTAGCGACGTGATACCTTCAACAAAAGCTTAAAGCCTGCGAACCATTTTGTATTTTAGCTAATAAACTGATAATGTGACGATTAACTGTCAAATTATTCGGTTGCATATCCAGCACTTTGGCTTCATCGCTGGCCGAAATGTGATTGGAACTGAATAAGAAAAATGGCCGGAACCGTACACATTAGCATTAATGCATTTATGAACTTTTTGTATTATTTGTCTTGAACTGACTTGCCGCAATTCGTAACTGCTGGCAGTTGCTAGTGTTAATTTAGAACCAATGAATGTAGAATAATTTTTACCCTCAATAAATGTAATTACTATTTAAAAGCTGTATTTTTGTGTATACTTGAACTGTTTTTGTCATGGACAAATTCTCACAGCAGTAAAAAACTAAATATAATTTTTTTTTAAATGATCTTATGCATTAAAACCCAAGTACAATAAATTTCCGCTTTGTATAGGAAATGCAAGTGGAAGAGCTTAATGCAGTGAGGCAAACTCTTCAGGCCGATCTAGAGACATCAATTCGACGTATTGTAGATTTACAGGCTGCTCTTGAGGAGGTGGAATCAAGTGATGAAAGTGATATTGAAAGGTATGATGGTCAAAAAGTTTTAGTAAAAAATATGATGAAACCACACAATATTGAATGTCTCATCAGTTATTTGTTGACAGAAACAAAAAATGATAGTATATTGTGTAATACCTGTGCTGTACTCAATTTACTGTAGACTAAATCTTGTTTTGCTGTGCTTTTCTTTGAAAAAGCTTTTTTTTTCAATCCTTGGAAGTGCTATGTTGTTTATATTTGCTTGTTTTACTACACAGTGTGCAGACTGCTGTGAAGCGCTCTCAAAACACAGGCGTGTAAGCACCTCATTTTCATTGTCATTGTTAGTAGGGAGATGACAAAATGGGGGAAGCTCGCTATGTGTGTGGTATATTGATGTGATGGCATGAATTGGCCAAGATACAGACATGTTAACATCATTTTAACAGTAAAATTACCTATGACTTTGTACCCATGTAACTAGCTTCCCTGTTCAATAGCCTTCTGGCGTGGTCATCAAGTTTGATTGAAATATGGTTGGCCACCACTCCAGACACATGTGCTCACTGCCCTTTACTGTGAGATAGTAATAAATAATTATACTAAATTTTGAAATTCATATAAAAAGCATTATGGCAATACCATCTACTTTTACAAGTTTTAGATGTCTCACATAAGAATGATTAACATTTCTTTACCTGTTGTAATTTTAGACAATGCATCGTCATGTCAAAATAAGCATACAAGGATTTTGCAGCAAAGCTTTGCAATTGAATGTGTCAATTTTCACAGAGATTGTGTATCCAGCATGGGTTCCACAATTGGATCAGAAGATGTAGGTGTTCAGAAATGGCTGGAAGCACCACGTGGTAGTCTCAGAGGTTCAGGGAGTGGAATGCTGTCTTACATTGAAAGCACTACTGGCCGCCAGTCAGTGACTGACACAACAAGCATCTATAGCCTTAGGTGACTACCACAACAAAACTCATCACCCCATATGTTGGATAAAATCTAACAAAGTGTTTCTGTTACCAGATGTTCTCAGGAAAATGATGTATCAAAAAGTTCTTGTGGATTGGCTAGAGGATCATCCTCAACTGCTTTATCGGAGCTTTTGGAGGGTTTAAGAAAAAAACGGGCAAGTTGGGATAACAACTTAGAGCTGGATCAGGCCAGCACTGTATCTCTACCCATCTATCAGACCACAGCTGCCTCCAGCCTACGCCAAAGAACATCCACCTTCTCCCCAGATTCTAATGAAGTCATGGAGGAAGCAGTGCGGCCTGGCATACTTAAAGCTCCAAGTCCTAGCTTGTCCCGTGCATCAAGCTTACGCTCGCTGTCTGAGTCTATACCTACTGTTCCCTTAGCAGTGTCAGGCGGGGGCAAGATCAATCGCTTCAGCTCCTGTGACTCAATTACTTCTGCAGCGTCTTCTACAGCCCCTCGCCAACAGCTGTCAAACCTGTCTATCCCAGAGGAAGAAGATAGCTCTAGAACACTACGTGATGCTGGCTCATATCAGCCAATTCATCGTCGAATGCATAACGGTATGGCTACTGAAGTTGGAGATGAAACCTTCCTGGGAAAAGAGTCTCTGGTATTCCAGAATCGTCACTTTGCTTGTAATATTGAAACAGACAAAGAAAGGGTCAGTAGTGACAGCAACTTAGACAATGCACCCGTCATACGTAGATCACAGTCTATAAGCAGTTTAGTAAGTGTCAGCTCTAGAGGGGGTCAGCGACGCACTCTAAGTGTTCACTTTGGAGAACTGCCACCTTCTAGGGCATCATTCAGAGATTCAGATTCTGATTCAGACTCCTCAGGTTCTGGAGGTTTACAGCAGAAACATGGGCCTCAAGGAGAGCGGTTGGAAGCTGAAGGCAGTGAAGGAGATATCACGTCAGTAATGAAAAAGTATCTACGGAAAGCAGATATTGACTGAGGTCTGGTTAAGATTGTACTGCATTACCAGATACACGGATTTAATTGTTTAATCAATTGTTTAGTAACAGTATATTTTCTTTGCAGGGCAAGACAATACAGAAAAAACAATTATTAATAGCACAAGTTAGTGCAATAAGCCATGTTGCTTAAATATGTTGCTCATCTTGAACATTGCACCCAATAAAGGTTTTCAAAAAGTTTTGCAATCATTGCTTTAGTTTCTTCTCCCTCCATTGTTTTACTTAAAAAGACCCATAGTTGACTAGAAGGAAAAAAATCATTAAAGATACATATGAAATATAGGCATGTATTCAGTAAAAAATTAATTATAAATGGTAATGCATTTTGTTTGGCACTTTATTTAGATTTGTACACTTGTGTCATTATGTTGTCAGAGTGCTACCCTGCAGAAATACACAAATCTAATGGACTGCAGCTTCAAGTTTAGATTTGTTTAAATTAAGTTACTTTAGCAGTTTACTCACATTTACCAGTGCTGGAGTCTCTAGCGTATTTAGAAGAAAAAAAAGTGCTGCAGCCTAAAACTATTTAAACCTAGTCCATTTGAACAACTCACTAAACTTTAAAGCATTGGTGTATTAATCATAGTCCACACTGAAATGTATAGATGTATTGCAGTCTTTATTGTTAAATACAAGGATATGGTTGCAATGCAAGGCCAGTGCCACAAAAAGAAAGGCCCATTTACAAGAGTAAAAAGAGTTCTAATTCTTCATCAGCTCCAGTCGCACTCAGGTCGAATGGCCAAATTATCAATAAATAATTACTGCTTTGTTACTAACAGCTTCCTCCCCTTTCCTTTTCCCTGAAAAATAGGGAATAAAAAAAAGCTTATTTCAGATGAAATGTCAAAATATAAAAGAATCTTAAAGTCTTACCTTTTTGGAAGGGTTATGTTCACCTTCTGATACCTCGCTAGGTTTAAGAGAGGGAGAACAGACAAAAGGTTTAAACAAACAAACAAAAAAGCCAGCATTTTTATTAAAAAGGTCCAAACGTTATAGCTTACCCTTCATCATCTTCCTTGTCTGGCTTCTTTCGCTTTAAGGTACATAAGTCATTTAAGAAATGTAAAATGAATAAATTTAAGCAAATTTTAAGCGCATGCAAGTACACTTACTTTGCCAGCAGCATTTTTTGCTGGTTTCTTCACCGGTGACTCTTCAATATCTTCCTCTTCTTCCTCTACCTCTTCATCCATCTCTTCATCCATCTCATCATCGGAATAATCCTCCACTGTAAGATGCAAAAGGAGTCATAACTACCAAAAAGCAATTTGTTAAGTTTAATAATGCCATATTTTATGGCTTATTTTGCTTAGTTAAATTAGATCATACACTTACATGCCACATGTTCTGCGCCAACAAACACTGGGCCTGACCCATGTTTCAGTCTGAATGTTACTGGAGGGTGCAAATCTAAACCAGACAAGTTAATCTAATAGACAGGGAGAATCAATTAAAAAGTATTTTGCAGTCTTCTCAAAATAAACTTAATACTTACTGTTGGCATAGACCTGGCATGTAGAGTCACAATTGGCACGGCTTTGGAATCACCTTCACCAGTAACCAACTCAACAATGTTAAATTCATCTTTTGCAGTCTGGCCCAAGCACATCTAGAAGATTTAACAGTTGTCAAAAGCATCTACTACTAAGAGGAAATATTCACTTCAAATTTTATCGTTACTTCTACAGTTGACAGCTCTCAACTCAGATCTATGGTAAAACAAACATTATACAATCAGCTTTTTAGTAGTGTGGCTTACATTTTTGCCAAGTAGGATTGCTCAAAGACCAAAAAACAACA